>CAAKHD010010553.1:50407-77532 GCA_901007705.1 Fistularia tabacaria
ATCTATAAGAGTTTAGAGAGAGATATAAAACACTCGCGCACACACACACACACACACACACACACACACACACACACACACACACACACACACACACACACACACACACATACGTGTGTTTGCTGACACACCACAGTGAACTGCGTTGTAAGTTGCAGTGTGATTAAGAGGGCCCCCAGGGAGCGAGATAACACTAGTGACAGCTTGGCGAGGTTAAACTGCATCAGCTAAAACAAAAAGCTGATGATTCGAATAAGTAGTGATTAGTGTCGAGTGCAGTCTTAGAATGATCCATTTTTCAAGAGGCTGTATGTGGTAAGGTGGATATATTAAAAATGTACTATTTTCATTTTGACGAATTTTCACATGTATTTTATATATGCATAGAACCTGATCAATATGTGAGGGGTCTAACGTTTTACATGAAATAACAAAGAGTGTGATTCACTTGAACATTGAGAAAAAAAAATCTCAATGTTTACTTACATAATACAGTCTTACCTCGTGTCACCCTCTGCTTTAGCAATGTGACCGAAAATGTGAGCAAAGGAGTTTGGGATAATTCCTCTGAGCTCTGGCACTGCTCTCACACCTTCCATGGTGAATGTCTTCCCTGTGCCAGTTTGCCCATAAGCAAAAATGGTGCCTAAAAAAATGGACCGAATACCATAAAATCAAATGAAATGTGCAGTGATACATTGCAGTTCTGATGAGTCCATGAGAGAGCATCTGATTATTTATAGATACAGGTATGTAGTTTGCCATTAATTACCGTTGTATCCCTCTAATACCGAGTCAATAATAGGCCGGGCTGTGAGATTGTAGACGTCTAGCTGTTTGCTCTCTGGTCCGAATACAGTGTCAAAGGTGAAGGTTTTGGGAGGCTCCTGGGGGATCTCCAGTTTGTTGACAGTTATGGTCCCACGGATCTCGTCTACAATGACGGCCTGCTTGTTGCCCATCATCTTCTCTTTCTGGTTCAGGGGTCGGCATCTCACCACCACTTTGACGTTATCCATGACCTCCTGCTTGTCAGGTTTCTCCACCTTGTTGCTCTGAAATCAGATATTTGGCAGTGGCACCAGCGAATGGTTCAATATGCGTTATCAAACAATCACAATAAACTTCAGACCTGCAGAAGGTTTTTGTTTTGCTTTAACCGTTACACAATGACGCGCAATGACAGACCGTTTACAGCAAAAAATTCGGGGTTAGATGCAGAGGACGTTGATGTCGCATTTCATGCTAGGCTTATCGGCACTGTAAGCTTTACCGTGACGGGGTTGCTAGGCAGGCGTAATGCAAACGTTGCTAGCATTGAAGATGACGTTAACTAGCTAGCGACAGGGACAGGCAACAGAGATGATTTGTTTTGAATGAAACCCATTGCTTATGTTGACAAAATGCATGTATATTGTGCTCACTGACAAATGTAGCCGTTTCGAATTGGGAGCCTCCGACTATTTCTGCTAATTGAAGGGTAACTACTGTGCTAATTAAGCTAACTAAATAGCAACACACCAGTGAGACCGGAGGAAGGGAGGAACCCCTCAGCCAACAAAACAAAAACGACCAAGAGCTCTGATGACTTACCGGCATAGTGGGAGCTCCGGGAACGCTGCTATTGATTGCGTATATGTGCAATTAACGCTTGCAAGTCCTCGTTCATTTGACGGTGGGTTATCAGAATAATTTAAATGCCAATGGGGAACACACATTACAGGCTCTCGCCAGTCGCTTCTCTCTGGCGGACGGCGCATGCGCAGGACGGAAAGGATGGCGGGGGCTGTATTTTATTTTATTTGTCGTGCGAACAAAATGACAAGGGCAATAGAGGGAATCGTGAAAATACACAATATATTATTTATTATGTACTCAAAATAAAAATTAAAAAAGCAAACAGAAAACAGTGCATACAGCTCAAACAACCCCACAATAAATAAAGGATTGTACAACGCCTCTGCTCCCTTGGAAACGGGAACACGCTAATGCCAGGAGGTTAGGGTTTAGCGATAATATTTATTAACCCTACATGTCTCTTCCTCTTACGGGATCCCTTTTTTGTTTGTTCACTCCCGAGCGACCCATCAGTCTCAGGGCCGGCTCTCCACATTCGCAGTCCCGGGTACCACCTAGTTACGGGCCCTTCGGTTCCTCCGAAGATACTGCGCTGCGCTGATGCAAACTGTAATGACCGTTTTTGGCCACTAGGTGGCCCCAAATTTGCTGGGGAGAAATTCCATAAACGTCCAAAACTTGATTTTTAAAATCTCAACAGCACAATTATAACAATGAGCGGTTAATAAATTGACATTGCACTACGTCTATAGATAACACTGTAAAATCCAGGGTTGAATGACTAATTCATCTGGACTGTTTACGCTCACTTTTCATTGTGCAGTTTGTAAAGAAAATCTGGGTTGAGTTGTATGGGACCTCGTTCCCCTGTATTTATCCATTCTTGTGTGGGTATTTGAATCGATACATGGATATCGATAAAAATGAGATAGAGAACTAGGTATTGCCAAGATTGCATTATCATATATTTTTTGGCCATATTAACAGGAGGAGCTTGAAGAATCAGTGCTTGCTGCACTATGACACTGAGGAGATAAAGATTCTGTACATAATGCTGTTGTTGTTGACCTGATTTTTAAAGTAATTCTTTGCTTTATGTTGTTGTTCTTTGTTTTAATCCCGAATTAATTCATTTTTATGCTTGCTCACTCTCCCTCTGGCAAATACAGTTACTTTCTTTTATTTTTATCCCTTATTGGCCGACCTGCCCCTGAAGGAGCATCAAGAAGAGGCCCGCTGACTAAATGCAATGGCAGATAGAGCGCTGTGCGACTTTCTTAATGTTGCTGAGTGCTTCATGAGGCTTTCAGACTTCATAGCTTTTGCGATGATGCAATTTTGGGAATCTCTTCCTGTAAGGGCCTCTAGGTATGAAGACCCACCTGAAGCCCCTCCGGGAGACTGATTCTTTTTTCGGTTTGGAGCTATAGATTACAATTTAAAATATTGTTTTAACCGCAATAAAGCAAGTAACACAGATTTAACTATTAGGTTGTAAACTGTCCTGGGTATTCCAGCCTTTTAGTTTGCTCTTACACGTAGCACGAATAATTAAACTTCTTAACAAAACCAAGACTTATATTTCGGAGCCAGATACTTCAATGATCAAAGAATCACTAACGGTTTTACAGAAAGCGATTAGCGTGTTTTTCCCAATCAGACAACAAGTTTAAGTTATACAAAAGCATCGATCTTGAATGATAGTCGTTAGCCAAACAAGCGGTACACGTATTTTAACATTAAAAAAATCTAAATTTAGTGTTCTCTGTGGGTTTTAATAAAGGCACTCATCAAGGTGTGTCAGTCTAGGTATATACAGGTAACAGCCACCAGGTGGGTAGTTTGTGCAAAATTGTATAATAGTACATGTGTCACATACATGCACATAGTATTATAGGGAAAAATATGTATCTGGATATTTTTGCACACTTCACTGAATTGTCATCTTGCAGACCTCAACAAGTATGGTGCTGTTCAGCAGGTTCAGTGTTTGGACACAGGAAATACGATACAGTATCAGGACACAGTCAGCTGAGTCTCTCCAGAGCTTGAAGAACGCTACTGTGAAATATCCCCGTCTGGCCGCTGCTCTCCTGTGTAACCAGAACTCGTCCATCGGGTCGAGGTTTGTGAACCAGGACGACCTCTCCTTGGAGCAGACTGAGTTCGGAGTCCGCCTGGGCTAAATAGGTCGTCATCACTCGGTGCCTGAGAGCGGGCGACAAAACGCAAGCGACAAAACGTATTTTTACATTAACCGTCATCTTTTGTCACGATTCGACTGAGCTTTCGCGGGCAACTATACAAAGTGACTTACCTGCAAGGGCTGAACTGCGCTGCCACGGCTGACAAGGCCGGCTGGGATGATACTTGGTTTTGCAGGTTGGAATTAAAATCTGTGATTGACATTTCAAGGCCTTTCCTTAGAGCGGGAGCTTTTCCTTCTTTAAGAATAATCCCTGGTCCATCTCTTCCCAGCGTGAGCGACGGGGCCCAAACATCTAGAGGAGGGGGTCCGGCGTTGCCGTGGGCGGAAACCTGACTTCCCGAGGACCACGAGGAGGTCCGAAATCTTGGAGGGGGCGGGTCTTCCTCCGTCAGGAACCGCACAGACTTTACAGGCTGTTGAACAGACAAAGCATGAAAGTATCTTGGGTTTGAAATCAGGCTCGGCAAATATCATAATATTCAGAAGGCGTTTAGTGAAGATGGATACATGCCGTCCCATTTTGTCGGTGAAGACATTTGAAACAGCACAACAAATCTGACCTTTCAATAAAATTATGATAAAATCATATTTCATATTATTAGACTCGATAGTTAATCGTTTTGTCGGGTTCTACGTGGTTGATCATCGGGTAATTCATGCGATCAAACAGACCAAATAGGTTTAATTGATGGTCATTTCTATTTTAACCAAATTTGTAAGGGATTTCAAAGGTTTCAATTAATTTAATTTTAATGAAAAAGCACGAAGACAAGCAAAAAAAGGAAACGAAACCAATGAACAGATCAGTTTCTAGATGCAGATAGTAAAGTTACAAGAGATCAAGTGAAGTATACAAAGAGGGCCTTGGTTTTTACATCGAAGTTAGATTATAAGTGATAGACATAAATCTGTGATCCATACCTGGCTTATTGTTGTAACCTCAGAAATCCAATACAATAAATTATTTTTTTTTCCCCGTACCATAATAGAATCCATCTACCTTGTCTGCGTTGTTTTTGTGTGTGTCCGGTCGGACCAGAATGGAGTGTGGCCTAGTGGAATTCAGTTTGTCATGTTGAAATGCGGCCTGGTGGGAGGCGGTGAAATCCCGGTCTCTCAGCACGGAAGCGGCCGAGAGTTCCCCGGGCTCGGCCGTCCAGCCGAGCGTCCTGACAGCGTTGGACAGCATGCTGCCGTGCCTCTTCCTCTGCAGGGCGGGCGAGTAGCCCGACGCTTGGACTTGCGCGAAGGGCTGCGGGTTGGACGGGACATTCAAGTTGGAGGGGTGGCTGAGTGGATTTGGACCTGAAAAAACATTTCAAACATATCAACACCGTATGATCGTCTTCTTTGTTCTCCAGTGGAATGCGAAGGGAGACCGATCGTCCCCTCACCTTTGTGAGGGTGAAAGAAGCGCCTCACGGTGTCCCAACCTTGAGAACTGCCATGGGATGCTTTCCTAACCCCAGATGATGACATTGTCTGCTGCGCTCCGTTTGGAACGGATGGGACCTGTCCCGCTGAGGACACGCCTCCATCGCTGTTCACCCTGTCGAAGGCGAGGACCGCAGTAGGATTTCTGCCAGCTGCGTGTTTCCTTCCAGCCGCCGTGTTGTACTGCGAGGACGCATTAGCTGCCCTGGTCTCCAGGAGTCTGGCCGACGTTCTGCATTGAATTGATAAAAAGAAATTAGTGAAATATGATTACTTCCATCCTATTTTTTGGCACAGTGGGGTTTCATTGGGGTCCAGCTGCACAGGCCTTTGCACAGCTTTGTCAGGAATCATTGAAATATGTGCATAATGGCTTGTCTTTCTGCCCACACTAAATTACAGTCTGAATCCAAATGTCATTTATCTCCCACATGTTGCAGCCGGGGATCAGAGCATCTCACCTGAGCACAGGAGTGATGTAGTTGCTGGGCAGAATGCCCACTTTGCCCGTTCTGAGAGACAACCCACGCAGCCAGCCTTCTTTGAACTTTCCATAAACTCCCACCATCTCTCCTTTCCTCAGCTCCAACTCCTCCGGTCGCCGCGGTTTATAAGAGTACAGGACGGCACAGCTGAGGGAGCCGCAAGAGAGGTTTTTTTTTATTTTTTAGATGCTATCAAAATATTAATGACCTATCATTGATATTTTATTTCATACAGGGTGCTGAAACGATTCATCTCTTAACATGAAAGTTCACGCTGTGACTCACACGCTGATTGCAAGCTGTTGCGTGGAGGAGTTCTTGCTATCTGCAGATGCAGAAGACACGTGAGGATTCAGCAGAGCCATAGAGATATTGGGCGGTGCCTCGTTCGTCATCCTCTTCTCAGTCTGCAATGAAACGGTTGCCAAAATAATCACAACATGAGAATCCAACATCACAGATGGTTATTGTTCTTCCAGGAAACGTAAGGGAAAATAAATCCTTATCATATCGGGGTGAAAATCTTGCAAGTACTTTGAAATTGCACAACTTGGTTGATAACACTAAACATTACCTGAGAAATCTCAGAGCACAACATGCTATCTTTAATATAGTGTGTGTATGTGTTTTTTGGAATTGCACAACTTGGTTGCTAACTCTAAATCTTACCTGAGAAATCTCAGAGTACAACATTCTATCTATATTATAGTGTATGTGTGCATAAATCTCTCTCTCTCTCTCTCTCTCTCTCTCTCTCTCTCTATATATATATATATATATATATATATATATATATAGTATATGCCACACCAGTACCCCCAAATATAACAAAGACATACTTCTTTACGCATATACCCATTCCCATCACGATTTCATGCATCTCCAATGCCCTGCTCCTTAAAATACCAAACAATCTAAAATAAGATCCAAATAATGATCTATTGTGTTTAATATAGTGGCTTGAAAGTAACTCAGTCTCTTTTTTTAACTAATATTTGTCAATCTTCTGTGTCTGAAATATGAACGCTATGTTTACATGGTTGGGACAGACAATGACCATGCTGGCCACTATAATGGTGATTTCGTTATTGAGAAGGAATGTCGATGTCGGCTATGATGAAGTCAAGTTAAACAAACAAAAGTTTAATGAATATCTCACATGATCTGAAAACCAGCGTGTAATCTGTTTTGTCCACTGGCGAAATGACTCGTGTCACCGTAAAGATAACAAGGTAGTGTGTGAGATCAACATTAACCCTACTCAGTTGGAGTTCTGAGCTGCAGGAATATGCAATGATGCATCAGTGCATATAGAATGTTAAATGTTAATTAAATTGTAATGAATAAGGGGCAACAGAGATATGGTTGTTTGTCTCCATATGTGTCCCTGTCATGGACTGACGTGGACTGAGTGCAGGATATGCAGTATAGATAATGGATGAGTGAATGAATAACAATGAAGGCTAATGATGGGGGATCATTTTTGAATTTCACTAACTTTCTTGCAACTGATAAGCGCCACGTCACTCGAGTTGCACAGTCGCTGTCTGATCAGCTGCAATGTATGTCTCTGATCTTCTCCTCTCCATGTTGCTGGCACTGGTTCTTAAATAATTCAAAGAGAATTCTTCGCTGAAGCACGGTCTTCAAAACAAACAAAAACAAACACATCGGAACATATGAGGAAGCATCCGCGTGAACTGGATTTATCAGTAATAGGCCAAACAAATACATCAGTCCAGGCCTACTCAGCACCTTGGAAATGCTGATATACATATAGTTATTTTCTTTTGCCCCCAGTTATGGGACATAGCATGAAATACTTGTTTACATAGAAGCATGCAAAAACAAAGACACTCGCAGACTTGGCCGGCGCTGAGTCAGCAAGGCAGCATCCGAGGTGTTTCATTTCCTACCAGTACTAAAATATGAAGCCTATATTTCATGACCACGTCACTATCTCCTGGTCAAAAGAGCTGTGTTTTGTGATTATAAAGGGGGGGGGAGGGGGGGGGCGACTTTTCAAGTGAATATTATCCCTTCGGTGACGTCCACGCGTGTTTGCGTGTTTGTTGCTATTTATGATGCTATAGCACTCCCACCATTAGGCTGCAATACATTCACACTGTGGCTGAGAGAAACACAAAGCAAGTCATAATTAAGAAGCTGCCGTTGCTATGGGCATTATCTCACTTATCAAAAGCAGTGCTGTGAGGCAGAATGAAAGAGGGATAAAGTTAGGATCGTATGTCCTGAAGACAAACCGGCCTTCCATCTGTCAGGAGATGGACATGAATCACTGCCCATTATAGCTCCTTCCTGTATGGATACTAAGCTTTGAGCAAATCCTTTATGACATTTATAGCGAGAAAAGCTATGACAACTAGACAGTGGGAGACTGAGGAGGGACAAAGAACAGAGAAGAATCTCAAAAGAGCAAAAGTGCAATTAATTGCCATCTCTGAACTGCACAGTCCTGTTATATTCTTGTAAGTAATGCAAGAATATAGAGGATGGTAACACGACTTTTTCAGGCATTCAATTATTCAACAGTTTTCATAACTCCATCCACTTTCTATTCTTGGTTTGTGTTTTATCGGCTAAAAAGAGCCTATCTCAGTCCAGCTGTAGTCACGCAATGGCCAGTGCAATGACCCGGCAGTGGCGCTGGTGATATTCACTTGAACAGCAGAGCTCTAAACTAATTCTGGTGGCAAAGCAGCAAATTAGGTCTTTGACAAGAGTCACTGTGTTTAATTCCTGCTGCCAAAAATAGCCAAAAAAACAAAAAACAAATAAGGTGTCTCTCCTCGCCGGATCGAGGTACGAATGTTCTGCATGCATTTCAAAAGCATGTATAATCGAAAAACTACAGAATGTAGCAAAAGCCAGTTAAGAAAAAGAAAGACATTTCCCAATAACAAAGAAAAGTCCACTAGTAATTCTAACATTGATGTGAAATAGAACACTGTTGGAGTGAATCTGTTTCGGAGTTGCACGCCTAATATGTGGTCTATATGATATTCTCGTTGTAAGTCAAATGCACTCTATATTATCGCCACAAATATTTATGAATATGTGTATAATGCCTCTCAAAAATGTAGGAATGTAAACATTAGTCGCCCCCTACTGGCCATTGACGAGAATGCAGGTTCAAGGAAACTTCATTGTCAACAAAAAGGCAGAAAAGTTTGGGTTTCATTAAGTTATGTTCTGAAGTGAATATTTCATCATTTCACAGCAAAGTTTGTCTTTACAGTCATTGCAGCTCATTTTTCGTAATTATTAGATTCTCAGGTAATACCTGTCTAAATCATGTATGATAAAATTTACATATTATAAATGTATGTTTTTCAATCAAGTAAGTCAGCAATCAGCAGTCTGCTATTGGGAGAGTGTTGTGCTTGGTAATTGTGAACCGCTGTGAATCAACTGTGTCACTTGGGGATGGAGTAAGTTATATACATGTTATCTAAAAAGTTCGAAAACATCAGTCACTTCTACAGATAATAGTTTGGAAATGATAAGGCAATTAAAAAGTCATTTCAGGCATTGAAAATGTCCCCTTCTTCTTTTGGCTTCTCCCTAATTAGGGACCGGCACAGCGGTTAATCCCTTACCATCTAATCATTGAAAATGTAATATTAAACACAATTGCAATTTCGCCCCCACACCATGATATACAGATTTTCAGTAATATTACAAAATAATCAAAAATTATCATGTCTTTAGCTCTACAGGAAAACAGCAGTCTCAAATAATGTGGCTAATTCTGCTGTTTAGTTTTTTTTAAAACACAACACAAATAAACATGGCATCAAGGTGCACGCGCTCCTCATCATGATTACTCATTCACTGTGACTTCTCTTTCCGTGCTTTTTTTCTCAACATGCATTCGCACGTGAACGCCCTAAGTGGCCCAATATGGCCACGAACATGAATCGAGCCAGCCCTGGAGAAGAAGCCCATCCCCCTGTTTGCTGTACTGATCGCCTCGCGCCGAGAGTTGGGATGTTGTCGCCCCTGAGGAGGTGGGTGACTGCATTTATGACATGAACTGGTTTTCTATAAAAAGCTTCTGATGGGGGAAAAAAAAATCTTACATTTTTTGAATGTTATCAGGGCATTGCTGAAAAAAAGAAAGGCTGACTCGCAGAGAGCCGAACCAAAAAGGTAGAACGCTAAAGAGAAGTAATGACTTAGTTCATTATCTATGCGGTTTCTCCTAGATAGGGGATCACAGGGGAGTGTTCTCACAAGTCTCAGGTGATGCAGAGCAATAGGTTGGTTACATCCTGCTCTGGAGGCAGCCAGGCAACCACAAGGCTACATATTGAGACACACAATATTTCTGTCATTCATTATCCATACAGCTAATCCTACACCTATCCCTGCTGTCACTGGGCGAAAGTTGGGGTTCTACCCTGCACTGGTCAATTACAGGGTCACACAGAGACGTACCACCATTCACTCTCTCACTGCATATGTTCCTTGGTGTGAAGAAAGATGCACGAGAAGCTGGAGAGCAGCCGCATCCATATGCAAAAACCGGCATGCAAATGCGCTGCGTCATCCACTGGAAATCAAACCCCGAAGCCTCGAGCTATTAGGTGACAGAGCTAACCGACGTTGCAAAGATAAAGTTAACATAAAACGCTGCACTGAGGCCCCTCCTACATCTGTCACTGCACTGAGACAACCAAACATTTCCTGCACCGAGGCACCTTCAACATCTCCTGCAATCCCTGTCAAACAAGTTCAAACATTACTGTCTTACTGTCACATGTATTCTTCATACGTCCATTTCGAAATTGTCGATATATCAATCGTAACTAATTCATCTCATTCTGTGTGTACATACACACACACATGCACACATCTATGTATACATACATGCACATATACTTATATATCCGTCGATACTGTATGTATTATATCCATCTAACTGTCCATTTATAAATATGTATATTCATTCTGTTTAGACAATTTCCATCTCCTTTGTAGTATGTAAGTATATACATATATAAGTATATTTTTAAATATCTATCTAATTCTGTGTGTGTGTGTATATACGTATATACACACACACATACACAGATCGACAGGTTTTTTGTACAAATGTGAGTCAGTCACCTCACTATTTTTTCACTTCTACGCTTTAATTTTGTTTTCTCACTTATTTCTATTTTATCTGACATGTATTTCTATATTTTCATTTCATATATTTATAGATGTTGGATCTGCTCTAGGTTGGTATGCTACCCCTCGTGCCCTCCAATTGCCCTCGGGAACAAATAAAGTTTCTCTGATTCTGATATGTATACCCATGCTGACACCACTCTGCTTATTTTAGGCTATGCAATTTCTCATAACGTGTAAATCTACCCATCCAACCAAAGTCCATGCAGCAATGAGATGTGCTACAAATTCATTAGTCACATGTAGCATTAAATTTTCATTCAGGTAACCAGAGCATGTTCTTCTTACCTCTGGCACCAGCTAAAGCGGGGAGTCTACCCATATTCAAGTATGAGACAGAAGGAGCTGTGTCAGTGAAAACCGCTGGGATGCTGAGAAAGAATAACATCTGAGAGGATTTTGACACATATTCAAGTCAGCTAGATCAGTGAACCCACGATTATAAATAGTACCTTGACGTGCTGGCGAATGACAACATTCAGGTTTCCTGTGTGTCTGAGCGTGTTTTGTTTTGCTCTTGGCTCTCTATTCTTACATAACCGCGCCAATATTCAGAATAATGTTTCACCCGCAATCGGGGGGCGAAGCTGTGTCTCTCCGCAAAGCGGCAGAGCCAGAGGTGGGAGCCGACGGGGCGCAGAGACCAAAAATAGCGCCGGTGCCGGTCGGGTCAGTGGGGAGCGGCGCGTCAGCTTTAGGGACAGAATTCTCCTCTACTTAAAGGAGAAAAGTGCTCATCTGCTTTTACTGGCCCGCTGATGTGCGAGGGAGTGTTACCTGCTTAGTGAAGAGGAAGAGGTTTGAAGGCAGGGGAGACGGGGGTTTGTTATGTAACAAATTTCACCAGTGAGTCATCGTCATCAGCATGAGAGAGATAAGCAGACACACTCAGGGACTCTCCAAGCCTCCCACTCTCCAAATCTCTCACATTTTTTCTTTCCCATTCTGCTTCTGCTGTTTTGCAGCTCACAAAGCTTGTTTTTCTTTCTCTCTTCCCGACGTGGCCGCGTCCTTTGTTTTCATCCTCTCGCTTTCCTTTTGCCATGCATTACGTTTTCTATTTCATTACTTATCCGGTTATCTGGCTTTCTCGCTCCCGAGGCTCCGTCCTCACGCCCACCTCCGTTCCTTCCTCGCCGAATTTGAATGAGGGTTCGCAAGATATGCCTCCGACATGTTTAATTGCAGGTTAGAAGCCTGATTTTTCAACACGCCCAAAGTGAATGGTTATCTCAGGGGTTGCTAGGATTTCAGGTTTCAGCGTGTTTTTGGCAATAGCAGGCGATGGCTTAACTTAGTAACTTATGCAGACTCATGGAAAACACATATGATGTGAATCCATCAGAAGATCATATCTTTGGTGTGACTGCGGCAATGGCACGTCCTGCACGTGTGCAACATGGCCAGTCCTTTCGCCGTGGGGCATCTCAGTGTCCCAACGCCTTTGAAACAGCATAAAATTCAAATGACCACGTGGAAATCCGCAGCATCCATTTCTGCGTGGAACAATGTAAAATCTCACGTCCTGAAATAAAAACTTATTTTATGCATTCATTTATAAGCGCAGAGGTCAGGGGGGGGACAACTGTTGAAAAAGCACATCGAAACGCGACTGTATTTCAAGTTTTTCCGACTGGCTCACCTCGGCGACACGGCGGTTATGAGAGGCGTTTCGGTCTCTCATTTCAATTTCAGATTTCCGAGGGTTGAAGTCACTGCTTTAATTGGGCCTCTTTTAAACCTAAGTACCTCTGAATCTACGCCAACTCAAATAAGTGTCTCCTGCGCTCAGCTCTACTGTGCCGCCTTTCAACACAACTTCCCTCAAGTCATGTTTCTCTTTTAGGGGCGGACAAAGAAAAAAGGGCACTCCATTTTAGCCCTCCGTCCACCTCGGAGGAGGAAAAACCCTTGGCTTCCATCCCGCGACTCTCGATGAAAGCACTGTGAAAGTTGAAGTCCACTCCCTTTGAAATCTTTTAACCCCACGTTTTTTTTCCCATACATGACCTTTCGCCCAGTCTACTAATTCATGCAAAATAAAGAAAACGCCTCCATTACTTACATTCCTTAAGCATAGCGTCACCCGCCCCCCCCATTCTGCTCCACAGACAACCTCATAACCTGGGACTTCCTACGAAAGCATCTATTATAATTCCCCTTCTTTCCTTTTGCCTCATCCCTGTCCCGGAAAACAAGCCAACCGAGGCTCTACAAGTCGAATGCAGTTTATTTTAAGAGACTCTCTCACGTCAATGCAGTCGGTATCCCGGGAACGTGCCTTACCTGGAGCAGATTTCTGTAGGTGCTATCGGAGTGATGTCTGACGTGGAGGGAGTTTACTCTGGAGGGATGAGCTGGTCTCCGGGCGGCAGGGGGTGCGGAGAAACGGCGGGAACGCCCCTGCGAGTTGAGGCTGGTGTCGCCGGGCTCCGCTTTAGTCGCAGAGTAGAAGTTGACTTCTTTGTGTTGGCCGTGGAGAGACGTGGCACTGACGGTGGGTCTCTTTGCCGGAGCTTGAGGCGCTGCGTAGAGTGCGGTCCTGCCGGACGAGTCCTTGGCCTTGTCTTTGCCCCTGGTTTCAGTCCACTGTTGAAATCCTGCTGACTCACTCCCCCTCTGAGTCTTTCCCTCTAGTATGTTGGCAGCCGCGGAGTTTGGCTGTCAGAGACGGAGGCGGGAAAAAAAAAAAGAAAAAGAAAAAAAGAAGTTACTTTGAAAAATCAACTCTTCTCAAACTTAACCGTACCTGCAGGTCAACCTTTGAGCCCGCAGGTCTAAACACACCTACTTAACATCCCCCCATGGACCAGGACAACTTGTTGGACCGGCAGGCGGGAGGAGAACTACCTGCCAGTAAGCCGTGGAGGCTTTACCGGCGCTGAGAGAGGAGAGGGAAGCCACGGGAAAAGTGGATCTGCGCAGACGGACGGGCACGCCGGGGTTAATGCTCACTCACCACATTGATGCGCTGTTATGCCACCCCAGCAGAGAAAGCATTACTGTGTCTTCACGCCTGGCTGCACGACACGGGGAGAGGCAGGCTCACAGAGGAGGAGGAGGAGAGGGAAGAGGAGAAAGGAGGAGGATGAAAAGAACAGAGGACGTAGGCAGAAGAGACTTGGAACGCTAAGGCTAAGGCGGGGCAATAGGGAAAGACATGGATGAGCAAAAGAGGAAAGGAGGAGTTAGCAGTGGAAGCTAATGATGGGCGAACAAGTGGAGGAATTATTAGTTAATAACGCGATAATATACGACAAACAGATGGCGTGCAAATTACAGGCTGAGAGGGGGAAAAAAAAAATGAATAAAGTTTATTCCCGGAGTGGAGAAAGTGCAGGGGAGAACAAATGACAGTCAGCCGGCCGAGCGAGCTCGACAGATCTGAGTAAGCGAACAGTCACATGCTAATGAGCATCTGCAGACGCAGCGAGGCCGCGGAGATTAGCTCCCCGTCCTCGGCGCTCCGCGGCGGCAGAGTGACATTTATGGATGAATCAAGAATTTGAATGGAAATCAAGGGTAGCGCAGCGGCGGTGACCTGGAATTAATGACACACATCCACGACTCTGTTCATTAAAGAGCGACAAAGTGCCAAATGGCAGGTGTCAACCTTGATCACCCTGAAAAGGCCATAATGTACATCGGGAAAAGGGATCTAACCTCCATAAACTGTAAAGGGCAAATCCCGCATTTGTCCCCGAGCCTGGCTTCGATCCAGTGTTCATCCACGCGTCGGACGACGGTGAGGACGTCTCCCTGCGGGTTGGGAAAAAGACACGCGGAGAAGTTGAAGGATAAGTGAAAAAAAAAAAAAAAAGAAAAAAAAAAAGAGGTGGAGGGCAGGGAGAGAGAGAGAGAGCACGCTGGGAAACAAATGTAACAGTTTGCCAGGTTCTTGAAACAGAGCGTGCTCGCCCTGGAGACCGGGCACTCAGCGCAAAAACTCTCAAAGACCTGAATCCCCCCCGGAGCGTGAGACATCAACCCGCTTTGTGTCCGCGGGCCCCGCTCCTTTCTGTGACCGGCCTCACTCTGAAAACCATTTGACCATCTGCATTTATACACAAAAAAAAAAAGGGCAAACTCAAGTATGCTTTCATGGAAAGCACACAGGCAGCGAGGCCCTTATATAACTCCCTAAGAAACCCTTCAGTTTAAGTACCGGCCGCCACAGACGGCCATCAATTTTGAGGCTTTCACAATATTCTAAAAAAACCTATCAGATAAATATATGAGTTTGCATTTTTCTTGCATTCACAATTAAATTGAACCCTGCAAAAAAAACAACATGGACGAAGTTGAACTTGGAGAAGTTGCTTAACAATCTGTCGGATGAGCAATTCATTCATTCATTATCCTGCACTCAAGGTCGCTGTGTGTTGGAGCCGATCCCAGCTGTCATTGGGCGAGAGGCGGGGGCCGCGCCCTGGACCGGTCGCTAATCCCCCGAAGGGCAACATTTAGAAACATTCAACCATTCACGCGTCATGTAGAAAGAAAACTAGTTCACTCTCTCATTCACACATCTGGGGCGACGAAGCTCCTGCATGTTTTTGGACAATGGGAGGAAACCGACAGTGAGGCCGCGATATGGCGAGGGACTAGAAAATGAAAAAACTAGAAAAACCATAATGCTAATTCTACCATAAAATTAATTAGTAGTAATACATATAAAAAAAAAATTCTACTGCACAAACTCATGGTATAGAGAAAAATAGGCAATATAAAATTAGATTAAAAAGTGAGAAAATCCGTGTAGTGCAACCATGATATAAAAACATATATTTATACACTCACACACACACACACATTTATATATGCGAAAGGGGAACCATGATATGGCGAGGGACTACAGCATTTATATAAGATAAGATAAGATAATACTTTATTGATCCCCATAGGGGAAATTTGTGTGTTGCAGCAGCGCAACAACAACAACATAAAAAACAGTTAGAAAAGAAAGAATATGTACATGTACAAACACACACACACACACACACACACACACACACACACATACATATATATATATATATGATATATATATAAAAAAAAATTATATATATATATATATATAATATACATATAATATATATATGTATATACAGAGATATGTATAATTATATGATAAGAATTCCTCTGTGATGTGTGTGTGTATCTATCTGTCTATCTATATAGATAGACAGATAGATATATGTTTTATTAGCTCTTTATTTCAGGTACATCAGCGGTTCACTGTAGAATTGCTACCATGCTGAGAGACTGGCGCAGTCAAGGGGTGCCTGAACACCGAGATAATAAGACTTGAGAGTGTTACATACCTTGAGGAAGCTGAGGCAATATTTACTGTATTCCAGGTTAATCTCCCCCGGATTGAAGTCACGCAGCGCCCGGCACTGAGCCAGCGTTTGGAGGGGCTGCGCTTGATGGGCTTGTAGCGTGCCAGCAGTGACAGATGTGCCGGCGCCGTCGCAGGTGTTTCTGTTGAGCTGTTCATCGTCCACTTTTTGTTTCGGGACGACGCCGTTGCCGGATGGAAGGGCCAGCTGTCCTTGTCGATCATGCGTCGATGCAGTAGGATAAAACTGAAGAAATCAAACCAATAAAGAATAATTAAGGACTTTTGCATGATAGATTACACTTATCAACAAATCTAGCTAGATTTTATTTCTATGACGCCAAATCACAACACAGTTGTCTTCTGATGCTGTCCGTGTAGAGCAAAATCTGGCCTACACTCTATAAAATGATTTACAGAAACCAAACATGAGCAAGCTCTTGGTGACAGTTGCCAGGAAACAACTGCCTTTTACTGGTCAGGACGCTTGGAAAGATCCCGGCTCAATGTTGGCGGCCTTCTGCCTCGACCAGCCGGGGTAGATAGGAGATAGGAAGCAAGAGTGTGATAGAGACACAGAGGGAGGTATGAAAGTTGGAAGGGACAGGCACAAATGATCTCATGCTAATAACAACACTCGCGCTGACATTTAAACGGTAAGGGCTGAAATAATACAAGAGATTTAATATTTTACAAAAGAAATAACAACGGTGGACGCCCTGCAAGGCCACTGAAGTAGATCAAACCATGTGAATTGAGGCTCAGGAGAAGATATGAGGTTACTGTCATGCATTGATGAAAGGACATTGGACATAACAGGGAGGGAATTTTGGGCTTCTTATTTTCTACGGTGATGATATTCCCTTAAACGCAACCTGCTCCGAACATCTTGCCAGGAAAACTGTATTTTCCGGTGGGAAAATGTGCGTCTATTTACCCCGTCTAATACGTCAAGAGACAAACCGGCATTGATAAACCCTGAACAACTTGACATTTTATAAAACACCATCAACCAATCCCGAATTTGCCTAGAATTATTCAAAATGTGATGACGTCCCTGGAGAGAGCCTAAAAAAGGCCGATGCAGAATCTGAAGCGGAGAGGGTTTCCTCACAACTGTGAAGGGTTTGTAGTTGAGAGGTAACTCGGGGCCGCAGGTAAAAGTTCAACACCTGTGCTGCAGAAACAATCCCTCGTAATAACGGGCTTCTTCACGCGCTCACATTTATTTCTGTCAGCTGTCTGGAGCTGTCGGCCATCGTAATGGAGTGTAGATTATCATAAATCTGCAAAGCATGTCATAGCACACCTATGCTCGTCCCTCAGGGTTCTTACAATCTCATCCATCATTTGTGTGTGTGTGCTTGCATGCGTGCGTGTGTGCGTGCTCCTTCGTGCATGACCTCCTGCTCCATGATCGGCCTCAGGCTCTGGGATTATATGAACATTTGGATGTAGTTTCCTAAGATTTATCCTCAGGGATCGGATAGGTGAAGACTTATGCGTCAAAGAATTAAGTTGTTTGTACATGTGTGTGTGTGTGTGCGTGCGCATGTGCGTGCACATTTTTTACTGAAGTGTTCTTGTGTGTGACTACACGCGGTTGTGATAGAACTGTGTTTTATGTGATGTGTTCCATATGAGCTTAGGTTTGTTCTTCCCAGGTTGAAAACCCTTTGGTCATGTGTCTGGATCGTAATAACACTTTCATAGACGACCACAAAACGGCTCCATTCGTTCACTCCGAGTCATAAAGACATCGTGGAACTGCTGGGGAAACCACACAAACAACCTCGAGGAATGACTCGTTCGGGTTTCTCCAAGCATTTGTGATAAAAACTGACATTGATTATTTATCCTGGGCCGTTAAAACCTCTTCCTCCTAATAAAGCACCTCGGCATTTGGTCTATGGAAAATAATTTGAGGCGTTCAAATACCTATGGTGGAATGAAATGAAAGTGGCATTGAGATGGCACAATTTCATTCATTCATCCATCCATGGTTTATACCGCTCATCCTGCAGTCAGGGCTGCAGGGACGGACCAGAGCCCTTCTTTGGGCGAGAAGCAGGGTTCGACCTGGACGTTCACAGAGGCCACATATAGCCATACAACCATCCACTCTCGCATTCACACATCTTCTTCTCTTCCTTTCGGCTTTTCCCTTCAGGGGTCGCCACAACGAATCAAGCTTCTCCATCTAACCCTAAACTCTGTATCCTCCTCTCTCACACCAACTACTTTCATATCCTCTCTCACTAAATCCATAAATCTTCTCTTCGGACTTCCTCTTGACCTCCTGTCTAACAGCTGTAATTCCAGCATCCGTCAACCAGTATATTCACTATCCCTCCTCTGTCCATGACCCGACCATCTCAGTCTGGCTTCTCTGACCTTCTCTCCAAAACATCAAACATGTGCTGTCCCTCTGATGGACTCATTCCTGATCCTATCCATCCTCGTCACTCCCAAAGAGAACCTCAACATCTTCATCTCTGCTTTCTGTCTTTTCATCATTGTCACGGTCTCCAAACCAAACAGCAATGCTGGTCTCACCACTTTCTTGAACACCATTTTGGCTGATATTCTTCTATCACATAGAACCCTTGAGACTTTTCTCCACCCGTTCCAACCTGCTTGAAGCCGTTTCTTTACCTCTTTTACACAGTCTCCGTTGCTCTGGACTGTTGACCCAAAGTACTTGAAATCCTCCAACTTCTCGATCTCCACTCCCTGTAACCTCAACGTTCCAACCGGGTTCCTCTCATTCACACACATATATTCTGTCTTGCTGCGACTAACCTTCATTCCTCTCCTTTCCAGAGCATACCTTCACCTCTCAAGTTCTTCCTCAACCTGTTCCCTGCTCTGATTAAAGATCACAATGTCATCAGCAAACATCATGGTCCATGGAGATTCCTGTCTAACCTCATCTGTCAGCCTGTCCAGCACCACTGCAAACGAGAAGGGGCTCAGAGCTGATCCCTGATGAAGTCCCACCTCCACCTTGAATTTCTCTGTCACACCTCACCACTGTTTCACAGCAAGCATACATGTCCTGCACCTGTCTAAGATATTTCTCTGCCACTCCAGACTTCCTTATACAATACCAGAGTTCCTTCTCGGCACCCTGTCGTATGTTTTTTCTAGGTCTACAAAAGCGCAATGCAGCTCCCTCTGACCTTCTCTGTATTTCTCTATCAGCATTCTCAAAGCAAATACTGCATCCGTGGTACTCTTTCGAGGCACTAAGTCATACTGCTGCTCACAAATGCTGACTTCTAGTCTCAGTCTAGTTTACACTACTCTTTCCTAAAACTTCATTGTAATGCTCATCAACTTTATCCCTCCATAGTTACAGCAATCCCCCCCCCCTCCCAATTCTTGAAAATAGGCACCATCACACTTATTCTCCATTCCCCAGATATCTTCTCATTCTCAAAGACCCTGCTGAATATTCTAGCCAGAAACTCTACCGCTGCCTCTCCTCGACACTTCCATACTTCCACAGGTATATCATCAGGACCAACTGCCTTTCCGCTCTTCATCCTCTTCAATGCTTTCCTCACTTCACTTTATCGCTGCTACTTTGTGGTCTATAAAAGACACCTCTTCTACCCTTCCCTCTCTTTCATTTTCCTCATTCATCAGCTGTTCAAAGTTCTCTTTCCATCTTCCCATCACTCTTCTAGCATCTGTCAATACATTTCCCTCTCTATCCTTAATCACACGGACCTGATGTACATCCTTTCCATCTCTATCTCTCTGTTTTGCCGACCCGTATAAATAATTCTCTCCCTCCTTACTGTCCAACTGCGCATACAAGTCATCGTACGCCCTTTGTTTTGCCTTTGCTACCTCTATCTTTACCTCACGCTGCATCTCCCTGTACTCCTGTCTGTTCTCTTCAGTCCCCTCAGTGTCCCACGTCTTCTTTGCTAACCATTTTCTTCCTTCCTTTTCTTTCGTCCTCATTCCACCACCAAGTCTCCTTATCTACTTTCCTTCTGGGCGACACAACGGGTACTCTCCTACCTGTCTCCCTGATCACTTCAGGTTCGATTCACATATTTGGTTTGGGCAAACGTTTTACATCAGATGCCCTTCCTAACGTAACCCTCTACATTTATCCGGGCTTGGGACTGCCTCAGGGAGACACTAGACATTGCCCCCCCCGAGGCTGGCTCCGGGAGACAGTGGCCTGCGCCGCCCTGAGGCTGCATTCATCATGCTGTTACTGTATTATATGCTATATTCTGACTTTTTTAATGCCTTTAAATCCACTTCACACCTGCTATTGTGTGCTATTTTTATGCAGTTAAAGCTCTGTCATCCTTTCACCTCAGTACCGGTAGATTCTAGCAGCGTGCACTTTATAATTTATAGTTTAATGTTGATTGTATTGTATATTTATTGTGCACTTTACTGTTAATGTGCACTATTTTAATATTTTGTTAACTTCACGTCACCGTGGGAACGTGAGAAACGTCTTCTTGATTCCTCTGTATGTCTAGTACATGTGGAGAAATTGACAATAAACCTGATTTTGACATCTTTGACAGTCATGCATCATATAAAAATGCAATTCACCATCTCAGCTCGTCATCGAAACGGGGACCATTCACTCTCTCGCTCATATGTCATATAGAAAAATACTATTAATCAACCTCTTATTCAAATGTCATATAGACATACAACAATCCGCCCTCTCATTCACGTGTCATACAGACATGCAACCATTCACTAACTTATTCACACCTGCAACATCTCACCCTCTCATTCATGTCTTATAGACATACTGTACAATCATTTGCTCTGTCATTCCCACATCATATAAAGACATGCAAACATTACGGGCATGTATTTGGACTGTGAGGAGACCGGAGAACCCACGCGTATCTGGAGTCTCCACACAGAAAACCCCACCCGCACCCAACCCCCCCGTCTGAATCGAACCACGGCCCTTCTTGCTTTTGAGTCAGAAGCGTCGACGGCTGCACCGCCTGGTTCAAATTCTAACCATAGATTAAAGTGGAAGATGACATTGCTGTAGAATATTTGAATAGAGGTTTAATGAATGGGTCTCGGGGGGTAGGGGAGGCGACTTGTGGCATCTGAAATGGTTTACAAAACCCAGCAAAGAGTACTAATGCTGTCTTTACAAGCCGGGGAAAGATTTTTCAGAAAAAGGATTTACTGTCTCGGTCTATTTCCCGCCTAGTTCACCCCGGTCTCCAACGCACCTGCAGGCTGTTCCGATCAACACGCTCAAATGTGAGGTCCCAGCTTGAATCAAAGGATAACAGTGGACAAAGTTGAATAACAGGGCTTTGTGAGCAATCCAAATGGCAGGATGTAAAACTCTGAGCTCCTTAAACTCTGACTGAACCAATGTTGGATTAGGAGAAAACTCTTGAACGTTCTGAACACTTTGTACGTGTTGCCGGTGAGAGCGCCGCTTTTGTCTTCCTCGGCTCCTCGAGGGGATGAAACGGCGAATGAACACTGCTAATGATTTACAGGCTGCGAGATACTTTAACGAAGTCCAGCTTTCTGCCTGGTTTCAATTCACTGATGTGTGGAGAACACTCCCTCTGCACGGATAAAAAAATTTTAATTCATGCACCAAATAAATCAATGCATTCCTAACAGTTTGTTTTCTTCTATCAAACCGTGATAAATGAATGACAGTGACAGATGACGAGGAAAATGTTTGCACAGTCCCGACGTGCTCCATGAATCACGGCTTTTGTCATCCATCTTGCGGACTTTAATTTATTTTTTTTTGTCGCAACAAACAGATTTTTGGGAATCCATTCAGTGCCGTGGTTTGAAATATGACTCCACCTCGCACTGCATGGGCTCCAAGGGTTTGGGTCACTTACACTCTACAGTTCTATCAGTCAGTGCTCAAACCCACTGGGTTTCACTGATCTGTCGAGGTTTCATCACCCTTTTCAACCAATTTTCGGACTATAATCTAATCCTCTCTCGACTCGCCTCCCATTATCGGTGCATATGACGTGACGAGATACATGGCTGGCAACAATATATTTTGGCGCATCTCTATTTGACCATGCCGGTTAGTCATCGACCGTGAATCAGTGTTATAGTAAAACAGACTAGATGTGACTGATGTGACTTCACCTCCTAAAACCTGGAGTTCACATGCGTAGATGTTGCATTCTGGGGTCAACTATTTTTGGACTTATTTGGAAATTCAGGCCACGTGTCCCCGTTTGAGGTCATCATTTCTCTCCAAAACAACATTGTCCCAAAAGATGATGCTTATTTCAGTCATTATTCTGATCACTTATCCTGCACTCAGTGTCGCGGTGGAGCTGGGGCCTGGCCCTGCTGTTATTGGCCGAGGAGCGGGGTTCACTCTGGACCTGTCGCCAATCAACCACAGTCCCACAATTAGACACATGCAACGTTTCACTCTCTCATTCATACGTCAGATAATGACATTCAACCATTCACTCTTTCACTCATATGTCGTATAAAGACATTCAAACATTCCCTCTCTCATTTACACAATGACATTCAACCATTCACACGCTTACTCATACAACACAGAGACAGTCACTCTTTCATTCACAAGTCATATATAGACATTCAACCACTCACTCTCTCAATCATACATAATACAGAGCCATACAACCATTCGCACGCCTTATAGACATGCAGCCATTCACTCTTTCATTTACATTTCATATCGTGAAATTCAAACATTCACCCTCTCATTCATGTCATAAAGTAACATGCAATCATTCACTCTTTCATTCACATGTCATATAGAGCTATACAGCCATTCACACACACCACATAGACATTCAACTATTCACCATTCCATTCACACATCTTATAGTGGCATACAACCATTCACCCGCAAAATGACATTCAAAAATTCACTCTCATTTACACAGTGATATTCAACCATTCACACGCTCACTCATACAACATAGAGACATCATTCTCTCTTTCATTCACACTTCATATATTGACTGTCAACAATTCACTCTCTCAGTAATACATAATTTAGACATACAACCATTCACACGCCTTACAGACATGCAACCATTCACGCTTTTATTCACATTTCATATAGTGACGTACAAACATTCACCCTCTCATTCATATGTCATAAAGTGACATGCTATCATTCACATGTCATACAGAGCTATCCATTCACACGCCACATAGACATGCAACCATTCACTCCTTCATTCATATGTCATGCAGCCATTCACTCTTTTACTCACATGTCATGGGAATCATCATACTTACATACTTTTTATACTTTCATTTCTTATTTTTTGTTTATTAGCTTGCCACCTGTTCTTTGTATGTTATGCTGTGGCTGCCATATATTTCCCCAATCCTGGGATCAATAAAGTACATCTCATCTCAACCATTTACCATTTCCCTCACACGTCATGTCATGACATCCGAACACTCACTCTCTCATTTACACAATGTCATTCAGCCATTCACACGCTCACTTATGTAATCATTTACTCTTTCATTCACACATCATATACAGACATACAACCATTCACTCATTCATATGAGTGGCCAATTTAGAGACTCGACTTAGTCTGCAACATGTTTTGGGACCGTGGGAGGACACCAGAGAAACCCCCAAACACACACACGGGGACACCATGGAAACCCCACACGGAAAAGTAAGAATCGAACCAGGGACCTTCTTGCTGTGAGGCGGAAGCACTAACCACTGATGCGTACCCATTTTTTTTTTAATTAACAAGGATCCGATAAGGCCAAGTAGCAAGGCGAAAATATAAATGCCAACCCAACAAGCTCTGAGCCCCAGGGGGTTAAAAAAACAAGCTCTGAATTTGTCTCTGGAGGCTCTCAGTCATCACTGGACTTGAATAGATTGATATTCAAATCTAGTTGCCACGACGAGAAGATTTTGACAAGAAAAGACTGAATTCCTTTGCTTTTGATATTAACTAATGCGTCTCCAGCATTCCTGTATTGTTAATATATGTAAATACATTTTTTGAAAAATATTTTTCCTTTTTTTTTGTCCCTCTTGCTGTCATTCTGTTATCTATTTTTTCTTCCTGGTCGTTGTCACTCTGTTATCTATTCTTATCCTTGCTGTTGTCTTTGTCCTTTTAATTATCTCTGCTATTTATATCTATATTCATATTTATTGATATTGTTATTGTTGCGCTCCTGTGACAATCGAATTCCCCCTATGGGGATCAATACAGTACTATCTTATCTGATATATGATATTAAACAGGAGAGCGGTTCTCTCCAGGAATTACGCTGTTTCGAGGGGCCAAGGTTTGGGGGTTGGTGTTCCCGTTAAAGAACACCAGGTGTACAGATGTTCTCTTTGAGAAGGATTTATTGCCGCGGTCTGCAACACCAATACAACAGAACCATTAGTAACATCCTCTACATTATACGCAAACAAACGATAATAAAGGGCGGTATTTCACGAAACAATGACATACGAATCAGATAACAAACAAATCCTTCACAAGGGGCTCATGGACACCGTGCTTTCTGCTGATTACCTTAACAACAGAATAACTAGTATCAGTCAATGCACGGATAAGTAATACAAGTCAATACAATATTAGCATTCAACTTTGACATGAAACATAACTAAACCCACCTTCTGTCATTCACACACAGAAATAAACCGAGGAAATAGGCGAACATGAAGAAAGGTATTATTTCGATAAGAGTTAAATACACAGAAACAAAATTGGCTTTCGAATATATATCTCTCTCTATATATAAATATATAGAGATATATATGAAACCCAGCCCAGCACACAGGCTGTGGAGATGTGTTGATGTGTCCCAGAGGGGATCTTCAGCACTGACCTCACTGTGACCTTGCTGCTGCAGAGCGGGCCCCGCTGGCCCCGCGGCTCCCCGAAGACCCTCCAGGAGCCGAACCAGAAGGGCGTTGGCGGGCAGGTCCTCCACCTTCTCGACGCGGACGGGGGCCCCGCATTCCGGGCAGAGCAGCGGGTTGCGGGGCCCCTCCCGCCGACGCAGGCAGGCCGGGCAGAAGGTGTGCTGGCAGGGCAGGACCTTGGCGGACGCGTCCAGCCGCTCCGAGCACAGCGGACACTCCAGCAGGGCCAGCAGGGTCCGGCCCTCCATTCAGGCAGGGACGGCGGACGGCGTCGGCATCGCCGCCCGGTCGGGTCCCTTCACGGCGGAGCGCCTCCCGCTTCCGGCATGGATGCGCGCGGCGCCGCACGCACACAGGTGTCCGTCCGCGCTCACCTGCGCGAACCCAAAAAATGTGCACAGAAAAGCAAAATAAGTCGTGAATTTCGGTCTGTTTTTCCTGTTTTTTGTTGTTGTTGTTGTTTGTTTGTTTTTTTTTACCGGCTAAAGTTTTTACTTGACTTTACACGAGTTTCCGCCGCGTCCCGAACAGCCGCCGGAGATGTGACGCATCCCTATTATAGAAATAAATAAACACATTTCAAAAAAGACAGAAGAAGAAAAAGAGTCGCGACTGTGAACGAGCCGCGTTTTTCCGGTTCTGGGTCACACACACACTCTCTCTCTCACACACACACACACACACACACACATACACAAACACAAACGCTCTCTCTCACACACACACTTACCAGGAACCGGATCGGGTTTCAGCGTCACGTCCGACCCGCTTTAACCCCTTCTTCCGCACAGAGGAGCCAGATGATCAGACTATCAAAAGATAAAAAATAGGTATCAAAAATAAAAACATTTTTTAAAGAATTTAAGAAAAGGTTAAGAACAAAAGGTATTTTTACGATTTTTTTTATTAATTCTCCTGTTGTATCCAAGTAACACAAATCAATTACTTCGTTTTAAAGCTGTAAGTTTGGCCGTATACACTTCTTGACAATGAGAAAAGAAAAGATTAAAAAAAAAAAGACTCAACCGTATCAGTGAACGCAGCATTGTGATATGGCGTGGTCTCCCTCTGCTGGTGCTTTCAATGACCATGCAGCGCTGCAGAGATTCTTGTCAACCCCCCCCCCCTCCCCCCCCTCCCAGTTAAGGGGCCCTTGGCCATCACTCTCATGAGACATAAACCTGAACCTGTCAGAACCCCCCCCCCCACACACACACACGGATACATATTCTTTTGGAGTTGACAGAATTTGCAAATCAGCTATTCATAGCCCGCTGCTTTGATTCTGCCTATTGGACGTTCAGATGCCAAACCCTGAAATACCTGTCCATGAATCCCAACTGCGACCCCCCCCCCCAAAAAAAAAATAAAAAAAATAAATAAATCATTCATCCACGCTTGCTGTGTGCTGAAGGTTCAGGACATCTGTGTAAATTTTTTAAGTCCCGATGAATATTTCATCCTTTTTCCGCACGTCAGCATAACTCTGGGAATTCTAAAAATGTACGAATGGCTTATACAGAGCGAGAGATAGAGACAGAGAGAGAGAGAGAGAGAGATAGAGACAGAGAGAGAGAGAGAGAGAGAGAGAGAGAGAGAGAGAGAATAACAGGAAGGGAGGGAGAGATTAGCCATGACTTATTTACATGTTCATATTAATGTTGACACAGGCCCTTCCTCTGGAGCCTGTAAGGCTGTAGTAGAGGGACAGGAAGACAACGCAGGCCGCAGCCTCATCCCTGAAGCCTTTTTTCTCATGATAACCAGACTTTGGTTACGGAGCGCCCGTTGAGGTGGATCTTCAAGCTGCAGGGGGGGGGAGAGCGTTGCTCGGAGCGTTTATCAGCCTGGTGGTCGGGCCGTCCTTGACTGGAGAGCATCGAAGAGCAGGGGGGGGGGGGGGGGGGGGGGGGTTTGGTTGATTAGGGCCCTGAGGGGGGGGGGGGGGCGCCCCCCGGGGGCCCCCCC
>CAAKHD010010553.1:107685-117708 GCA_901007705.1 Fistularia tabacaria
CCCCCCTTGCTTGTGGGGTGTTTTTTTTTTTGTTTTTGCCGTCTTTTTTTTTTTTTTTTTTTTTGGGGGGGGGGGGGGGGGGTCTTGCTTCACGCACAAGCACGCACACACACGCGTTCCAGGTGTTACTTCATCCCGTCGTGGATGGATGGAGGCATGGATGCATGGATGGATGGATGGATGGATGGATGGGTGGATGGATGGATGGATGGATGGATGCGCGTCCGCCGCAGCCTCCCGCGTCCGTCTACTGTGGATCCTCCGGGCGTGCGCGTAAACGCGCCCGGACGCCGCGCATCCCCTTTTTAACGCAATCGATTATCATAACCGGTGAGGGCATCGTGTTACAGACATTTTACCGCGGGAACACAATCCTCTCCTCTGCCCCGAGATGTTCCAGCGGCAGGACGAGGAGCAGAGCAGCAACACTTCCTCTCAAGTTTGTGTTGTTGTTGGGGTTTTTTTTTTCAAAGAAAATTAAAAAAAAAAAATCACAATCCGACTTAAAAGTGGACGTGCATGGAGAGAGTCATTCACCCACGCCACGGGGCTCCGCGCGCAGGAGGTGGAGGAGCGGACGCGAGTGGAAGTCCTGTGCGCGCACACGCATCTTTGCCAAACTGCTGAGGAGTGCGGCTGCAGCTGGAGGGGGGGTGGGGGGGATAACGTCGCTCCAAGCTGAGAGAGAGAGAGAGAGAGAGAGAGAGAGAGAGAGAGAGAGAGAGAAGAGAGAGAGAAGAGAGAGGTCCCGAGAAGTAATGTCTTACATCATCTTAAAGAAAAATGACATTTTTCATGACGGCGGACGCGCAGCGGGTTGACGTGGGCGCGCCTCTTCGTGAAATTCTAATCCGCAGGCGGCTGTACGGGATCCGGCTCTAATGCACTCCCGGCATCGTCGGCGTCGTGGATTATTTACCCGCCCCCCCACACCGATCGCAGAGTCTTCACACAGGCTTTAGCATTTACATTTCTGCCTTTTTTTTTTGCCTCCACCCAGTTGACGCGCTTACCCCCCCCCAACCCCACGTCCCGCCCCGCGTCTTGCTCAAAGACTCATCGGCAGTAACAGCCTTGTGAGGATGCGCAGTTGTCACCCCTCCACCCCATCATGTCTGCCTCCAAAAAAAGAAATAAATATATAAATACTGAATTTGGAAAGCGATCATCGATTTTTTTTTTTAAAAAGAAGAAAAAAAAAGCGTGTCTGATTTCAGCACCACGGACAGATCTCAGGCACTCAGGCAGAAGACAGCCCCTGGACGGCCCATCCACTCCCACGCCCACCGACCCGGCACCCTTCACACTTTGAAATGCACATTTAAATGCACATTTAAATACATCCCATAAACGTCTCTCCTTGCAGTGTGAGTCCATGCACTGCGTCTTCTTACTGTCCGTGACAGGACAGGGCTTGGGACAGCATCTGTGGAGCTGGACGTGTCTTGTTCACGACCTCCATCTCTACTTACTATACGTATTTGTGCAGTAGCTTTATTTCTATTACAATTAAAAATCCCCAGGACACCTTCCTCGTTATCATTTCATTTTTACTACCCCACTGTATACCTGTTAGTTCTACAGCCATTCTCTGCACATTTTTCTTTTCCTATTTTTTCCTATTTCCTTCTACTGTTTATATTGTTATTGTCAATATATATCCTGTATCTGCATATTCTGCTCTATTATTACTATTTGCACACTTTTCTACCCCATAATGCCGCTGTGACAATTGAATTCCCACTATCTTGATTTATCGTTACACTTAAAGTCGAATGCCGAGGGCTGGAGGATCCGGTGAGACGCCGAGGATGGATTTTTTTAAGGGTGGCATTTCATGTCATCAACTCCACGCCGTGATTTGTAAATAGGTCACAAAAGCGTGAGCGTTTTCGGACCGTTTTTCCCACAAGGAGACCTTTGCTGGGACGGCACCGAGAGAAGGTGCTGATGATGCCGAAGCACCCTTGACTTGTGGTTTTTGAGGAGCCAGCGGTCATGCTTGGCCGTGTTAATTCGGAGTATATTGTGCCGGAGAAGGGTTGCTAAGCAGCCACGGGAGTGGGGGGCGGCGAGTGGGATTCAACCAGTGGGACTTTAAAGCTACAGTGAGCAGGCCGCGCTCTGCCGTGATGTTTTGTGGGACCCCGACAGCCGGAGATGACTCCTGTGCTGAGAGGAAGAAAATAAAAAAAACGTTCAGTTCAGTGGGGTACTAACAGTCGTTGGGGTTTTGGGGTGATTTATTTGTTTAATAAATCTAGGTGGATGGCAGAGTGTCTCCTGTATAATAGTACGATTGGGCCTTTACTCTTCACCGCCTGCCTGCTGTGGGACTGAGCCTCTCCCCCAACTGTGCCGTAAACCCCATTTCTTATTCATATCACTCATCTGCCCATTAGAGCCTATTTCCCTGCCTCCTGTCTTTAATTTATTTTTCCGCTCATACCCACTCCACCTCCCGAGATAGATTCCGTCTCTTGCAAAAGGTTGATTTTCACACAATTTCAGCATGAAGGATGTAAAATGATGGGATTCCCAGCTGAGCGTCGGGTGAGAAAATTTGCTGTGATATGTAATTGTCAATTGTGGTTTATTTATTTATTTATTTATTTATTTATTTGCAAATGCGTAACTCAGTCTGCGGTGCAGTTTACAAAATACTGAAAACTCGGTTTCTCGGTGTTTTGTAAAACTACAAAACATATCTGTCACATGGGAATATATAGAGATTCCTACTCAAGTGCCTATGTAATAAAAGCACTTTTTTTGCAAACACGGTTTCACGGATTCTCTCATTGGCATGAAAATACTCATTTATTCATGATCTATTCTACTTCTCCTGCACTGGAGGGGAGGGAGGGGAGGGAGGGGTTCACCCAAGAACTGGTCACCAATCACTCACAGGGCCACATATAGGGATATGCAACAATTCACTCCCTCGTTCACAGGTCCGGCCAATTCATAGTCTCCAGTGAACTGACTGCATGTTTTTGAACTATGGGAGGAAATTGGAGAACCTTGAGGAAACCAACGCAGACAAGGCGGGAACACGGAGACTCAACATTATGTTGGAATCTAACCAGGGACCTTGTTGCTGTGAGGCGGAAGCGCTAACCACTGCTCACTGTGCCGCCTATGAAATACCTTTGGGCACAAATATTATAGACTCTTAACAGCCCTGCTGAGTCTCCAACTCCCTCTTAAAACTCTCAGCTAGCTAGGCTTCCAAAATAAACAAAAACGGGTTGAACTTGAATGTCTTGATAAATGGAATTGATTTTGCAGAGCTATTTCCTGGTCCCTCTGCTTTTTAAAACAAGGAGAAAAAAAGTACCTCTCACATTTTACATTTCATTTTACATGAAGCTGGAAAGTGTTTTTCTTTTTCTAAAAAGGAGAAAAAAAAACTTTTAAAAAACATTTACTTCATTTTTTTATGGATGTATGGTTGCCAAACACAAAGTCTCCCCTTGAATCCCCAAATGAGAGCACACAAAGGAAACCAAAATTATTATACATTAATTATTCATGTTTACATTTCAGCACTCAAGCAGAAAATCCCAGCAAATGTAATTTGTGCCTAGTGTATTGAATGAATTAAATATATGTTTCAACATAGTATGAAAATCCTGAAGTAAACGCAGTAACTAATGCATTATTGTTGAATACAATCATTTCTGTGAGTCATTTAATGGAGAACATTGTCGCACACCGCCTACTGCTATGCGGTATCACAATACCGTAATTAACACCAACCATCAATGTGACTTTGAAAACGCAGTGTAACAAGGAGTGATACCATTCTATAGGGTAAAAACACTTGTAATGAGAAACATTGCTTATTTAAAGGTGTTTCTCGGTCCCCTGCTCAATCTTTGCTTCAATTGTGGTGAATAAAAAAATCCAAACAATAGGTTAAAATAGTTGTAAAATGGATATATCAAGCAAATTAAACGTAGCATGAAATATTAAAAAATACAGTTGAGTGACACACAGACGGAGACATATCCGTGTGTTATTCAACATTGTCATGATGAATGTAAGCAGTATTCATTAAGTAATCAGACCGAGGCATCGATATGTGGATCAGTGTGTGTGTGTGTGTGTGTGTGTGTGTGTGTGTGTCGGAGTGGGGGAGGTCACTTCACAGGGCCGGTTGCTGGCAGGGCCACCGTGCAAGATCTGCATGTGACTGTCACAGGTCTCCGGCGGTTTGTCGCTGACGTCTCTGGCGGTTTGCAGCACAGTGCACAGATTCACATATTCTCCTTTTATTTCAAGGTCACTGAAGTGCATTTAAATAGAGCATGACCCTAATAGGTACTTGAGCTCGTTGCTTGAGCGCCATATCAGGTTTCCCTTTTGCATTGTGCGCTTTATACTTAATCATGTCCAGAGAGTTATAAGTATCTGCACCAGAATCGCAATAAAGCATATTCTTAAGTCGTTTTGTTGGAGTTTAGTTTGGAGTGAAGTTGCGCTTTTAGCCCAGCTCACAACACGGCGCGTTTCGTCCTCGCAGCCAGAAGGGGGCGCTGCGCGTTGTAAACACGTCAGCCACGGGGCTAGCCTGTTCAATTCTCCATTTTGTATGTTTTCCAAGAGGTTAGCGCCTACTTTCCTAATGGATAGCAGGGACTCGTCGTCGATCAGTCAGTTTTAAGGCACTTCGAATGTCAGATTACCGCTCGGACGGACGGAAGGGACGTGAAGAAACTCGGCGTCCTCGGCCCGGGTGGTTGTTTTCGATTTCCCGAGTCATGTAGTGAGGATACGACGCGAAAGGAGTTAACAAACAACGGCTCAGTGTGCGTGTTGTGGACTGCCACTTTCAACCAAAACAATGTTGACAGACGACCTGTGGGCACACATCAACGACCAGTCATTTCAAGGGTAAATATGGCCTTTTTCCTCGCAGCGAGTGGGAAGAATTGCGTGTTTAAGGCAGCCCAAGTAAGCTAACGCTCCGGGGTGATTATGCCTTTAGGGTGACCGGAGACCCCGCGTTAGCATCACTGTCAGCGACATTCCAGAGAAATGTATGCACGCAGTCATCGTAAGTGTTAGCCACGTTGCTACTTAGCATGCCAACGACTCGCTATAGGCTAACGTTAGCATAGCTTAGACACAAGCAAACTTATGCCAGTCGTGTATGTGATTTTTTTTTTCTGGCGCAGCCCCCGTTAAATGTTCGAGATTGAATCCGTGCTTTATCACACATTTTGCACAGCTTTATGTTTACTGATGTTGTGGTTTGGGTACTCGCCGCCGAAGCTAGTGTTAGCCATCAAGGGCGCGCAGGGTGTTATGAGGAGCGACTTCCCGTAGTCTGTGAACACGTCTATACGTTTGCTAAACCATGTTGGAATGCGTTGCAGTGTTGCGACTCTGGGCCCTTTGCTTGTCAATCATTCTCCTACTGACGTGTGCAGGATTGTTTTTCGAGACATCGCGCCGAGTCTGATCACTGTCTATCCCCCCCCCCCCCTCATAAAGATGGATAAAGGTGGAGTGAAGAAGATAACGTATAGAAGAGATGACCATTTAAGCAAATTGGTCTACACTGAAAGCCCCATAGAGGGAGGCCCCTTGAAAGTGGCTCCTCACAGTGCAATGTCCATCGCCTCTGCCACCTCTGTTGTTCTTCCATCCAGTCCGTTGATGCAGCCAGGACAGGTGCCCAACGGCCTCAACAGCAGTTCCCTTCCAGTGGAGCTCACCTCTGCCTCCATCACTGCCACCGTCGGCTCCCTGCAGGAAGACTCTCAAACCAGGAGCCTGACCAAAGATCACAGGCCCCAGCAACAGCTGCTCCAGACACAGACATCCGCATTTGGCCGTCAAAACCTGGTTGAGTGTTTGCCACAAGTGGAGGCCTGCATAGCAGATCTTACCCAGTCCTCCATGGATTCACTTATTGGGGGATCAGATCCCAATTTCTTCCCTGTGAAAACAGAAGATTTCTCTCTGGACAAAGGAGATCAGGATCCCATTGACCTTGATCATGCTTTTGAGCACATAAGCAGGGATGTCGACGTGAACCAGAAATTGTTCAGTGACAATACACTAGATCTTCTCCATGATTTTGAGCTCACTGGTTCACCCTCAGATTTTTACGTAGGGGACGATGCGTTCCTTTCTACTCTGGCAGATGATTCTCTGCTTGGGGATGTTAGCTCAGAGAGGGACATCAAGCCTGTCATCACCGAGAGCGGCAATGGAAGTGGAGCGGTCTCCGTTTCCCTCAATGGTGGCAACATAACAAGTCCAGATCAGTCCAGCTCTAGCATATCCACAACTGCCACCTTAACCCCTACCACCACTTTGTCCGTGTTGGTTAAGAAAGAAAAAGATGCTGGGTTCATTCAGCTTTGCACCCCAGGTGCAGTTAAACAGGAGAAGATGTCTGCAGGCCAGAATTATTGCCAAATTAGTAGCACGTCCTCCACAGACCTGCCCAGCTCTAGCCCCATCTCTATCTGCGGGGTCAGCACTTCAGGAGGACAGAGCTTTCACTTTGGACTCATTCCAAGCAGCTGCAATGAAGCACAAAAACCGAAAGATCAAAAGCCAGCATCCAGCCAGTATCTCACAGTTACAGCTATCGGTGGGCCCTGGAACAGAGGCCAGAGCATCGGGGAGACCTCGGGTATGCAAAGGGCCAGTGAAGCATTCTCGAGCTCACTTGCATTCTCCACCAGCTTGGCCAGGTAAGAAATGTTTAAGTCTCTATTCAGGTCTGAAGAACCCCATCTGACAGTTAAGGATTAATTCACATGTTTTTAAATTGCTTACATCACCAGATATTTTATTCTCAAGTGCCACATTTGTAGTTAAGTTTTATTTGTTGACCAAAACATTTGTTCTGAAAATATGCAATTACTAAATTAGGTCCTTTTAAAGTAAGACTGCAGTTGGCTGATATTTCAAAAAAAACAAAAAAAATGGGTCATGTAGACACAGTTGTGGGTTTCTCTTCCTTGGTATTTATTACATCCTTGTGGTAATGAAATAAGTCCATATTGACAAGTCATAACCATTCTAAAGTCCAACAGAGCTTTTGCAGGAAGGCAAAACTCAGTCACTGGTGTTACAAATGTTTAACTTTATCTTATTGACTTTCCAGTTGTCACTGAAGTATTTTAACAGTTGTACAAAGCCCCTTATGCATTTCAACAGAAACCCTACTGTAGATTAAATCGTTTCAAAGTTAGTGTCAATGATTGAAGGTTAATACTTGTGTCAAGGTAATGGTCCTTCAAATAGAATTTAATTTGGCTCAGTCCTTCATCACATTGAGGTTTAACCTTAGATATTGGTTTAGGAGAAAAAAAATTGACCGTACAAATAAAAATTTGGTAGCAGCTTGAAGTCATCTTGTTTGCTTTGAGGCAGTTGTCAAGAAAGTGTATATCAATGGATAGGTTTTACAGGTACAGCTTTAAAAATCCTGTATAGTCCCAAAATTCCACATAAGTTGGGGCTAACATCTGACCTTTACAGTTTTCCTCATGTCACTGCAGCACTTTGCATGAATGTCCCAATTCAATGTCTTTATTACTAATCAGCCTAGTCTTCTGATTATATTTGGAGCACATCACTGTAGCAGCACTTGCAAGAAACCGTGTTCTGCATCACTGCCTTCCCTCAATCTCATAAATATAATGTAAATACAAGCTTGGTGGGTGGATAAGGGTTGAATATCAGTACAGTGTAAGTGAGATTGCTTATTTAAAAAGAGGCCATTTAAAAAAAAAAAGTTGGTCTTCCTGTAGCCACTATCATTGACTTGAGTGTAATGTGCATCTACAGAAGACACAATTGATCCTTCAAACAAAAAGGTGGCTATCAACCAGCTGTGTCGCGTATCAGTTATGACAGTCTAGCCAGATTTAAAAAAAAAAAAAAAAAATTGCTGGCACAGAGACACCTACGCTGGCTTGTTTGTAGTTACTCGCAGTTCAGCTGCAGGAAAGAGCTGCAATCATAGGCATAATTTTTCAGAAAGGATGCATCCCAGCAACATAAAACCAGATCTAATTATAATAAATCTGTTCATTTAAAAAAAAAAAAAGTCTGGAAAAGCTGCAGCATTACAATTTTAAGGAAAAAGCATCCAGTTGACTGGTGCTCAAATGACAAGGACTAAAACAAGGAGGGTTTCATTATTAGGAAAACAACCCATTACCTAGGAATCCCTAGGTAGAGCAACAAAATCTGCATTACCTGAAACAAAAGGAGAAACAAAGCAGAGTCAGCATCCCAGACACCCACACAGTAGTCAGGCTCACAAACAACGGTCTTGGTCGGCTTTAAACCCACAGCATTTTCCCCCAGCATGCTGCACATTAGCCACCACCAGGACTGGCTGTGCCCACCTTTAAGAAGCCAGCACACGGTGACCGGCCGCAGTTGATTGACTTCAGGTGCTCAGATTGACAACACAGAACACCTGCATGACCATTTGAAACACACAGGAAGCCGGGGGGGGCAGGCCATGACCGATATGCTGATTAAAAAAAAAAACTATTTCCCCTTTTTGTATGATCGTAGTCATGGTGAATGATATTTTTGCACTTCTCGGCGGTGTAAACAAAAATATTAATAACCTAAAAATAAAGCACGCAAGCAACTCTTGATTTTTTGTGTGTCAACAAACACAAAGCAAAAGTCATAACCCCGGTTTGTTGCCCACCAGTGTGCCACAAGTCTGGCTGTCCCTTCTCGGATGAAATTTCTTGGTCCGTCCACTCATGGTTTTAAAATGCGAACCAGGGCGGCGGCACATCGGTAGACTCTCTCTCATAAAAGCCCATAGAGTTTACTTGTTTGTGAAGACACTTTCTAGCGGAATATAAGACCTACCACTGTGGAAGGTGTGTTTATTTTATATCCGCTACCATTTGTTCACTTTTCCTGAGTACTTTGTGCACCCCGCACTTCAGCAGATCTGTTTTTCTAGTTCCCACTACTCTTTGATAGTACCAAAGGGAAAAAAAAAAAAAAAAAGTAAAAACAGATTAATTGACATATTATCCTTTTCAACATGCTGTATTTAAAAGGTACTGGAGACTATTTTGACAACTCTATAAGGATGTGTAATGTGTTTTCCCCTGAAATGGGAGAAGCCTGACTGGTCTTTTTTCAATGCTCCCGTCCTGAAAACAAGTCGTTTATCTCTTTCATAGTGTAGTTTGTTTTTAGTCCATTTGCTATGCTCTATATCCACCCTCTGTGGCTCATAAGGAAGTCCCGGTCTGATAGTGGGGGTTCGCTGTTTGCATTTTAGCCCAAAATGAATCTGTGGTGTTCCTTGTTTTTCCTTTGTAAAGCAACATCTCTTGTCAGCAGGTGAGAGAGTCCATTCAACAATATGAATGAAGGAAAGCCAGTCTGTACAGTATGGTTAGGCCCCTACTTGACAGGAAATTCTTTCTGCATCTGGAACGGTGAATAGGGCTGCATATTCTTCACTGACTTGCTCATGTGATTATGAATCTTGATTTCTCTGAGGATTTCTTTCTGGGTAATTCCACTTCAGATGAATGTATGGAGTCTTGTCACAGTGGGATAAGATGCGGTCCCACAAAGTGCCTATTGTGTAGTGACTGCATTGCTTTAGAAATTTACGAGTTCAGCTGTAGAACCCACTCCGAAATGGGCTTAGTTGATAGACTTCAGGTTTGGGCTCTGGGTTTAAAAAAAATGACTCACAGGCCCTTCTGTCGGTCTCCTCCATTCACACCTGTCTATCCCTGTTTAGGCCAGGTATGAACACACCTCCCTCCAAGGGATCCCGTCACAAGTCGACAGCTTAGTACAAGTCTCAGAGAATTAAGATCAAACTGAAATGAGATAAATTTGAAATTCTTACATTTGAAATCCAACACAAGCAAGGCTGAGTTACCTAATCCCTTGATTACCTCTGGTTAACATAAATAGAATCATTAAATCAAATAGATCCAGGCTGTGTCAACTGCTATCGGCTGGGAAAGACTTACTGAATCCCTAGTCATGGGG
>CAAKHD010010553.1:117728-185040 GCA_901007705.1 Fistularia tabacaria
GGGGGCGTGGTAATGTGGGGAGTAGGGGATGGGGTGGGGGATTGGTTTTTCTATTTTTTGTGTTGTGCACTATGAATCGACAACATGTGTTACTCTCTTCCGAGGTAAATGTAGTTCAACCAGCACCATCCCTTAAGTCAAAACAGTACTTATTCAAAATTATTCAGTGGTCAGCTAAGATGTCACGAACATATCAATGTATTTATCCACATCGGAAAATTAGACTCATTCTATATTTGGCGTCACGGTTTGATGTTGTTTTTTTCGCAGTTTGCATGTTGTGGTTCATAAGTGTGATCACAGAGGGAACATTTGTTTTTCTGTGTATGTGGCCCTGTGATTGACTGGCGACAGGGTGTACTCCGCCTCTAACCAATGTCAAATGTGATTGGCTCCCGCCGTCTGCGATCACGTACACAGGCCAAGCATTATACTACATAAATAGCACATTAATGAATGAATGAAAGCAAAGGAGTACATTCTATAAATGTTTTAAGTATTTCTGTCTCCTTCAGACTTATAACCACACAGAAAGAGTAAAAGCCGTGACTGTTTTGCATATTAACAACTTCACCCACTTTTCTCAATCTAAAAAGATAATCCAGTCTGATCACCTGAAGAAGACCTCATCGAATAAAATGGCAATGTTTTGCGCTAATGAATATGATATTCCGGCTCATATTATCCTCTTGAAAAAAATTATGATAGATTTAATCTCTCAGTGATGTACAACTTGAGCAACATATTTACATGCCGCTTGCGATAAATTAGTTGTTGCCAAATTATGTGACCACAACAATGAAAAGACATCTAGTTGAAGGAAAGTAACACAAGTCTCTTGCATTCCAGGCGTGAACTGACATTTGTAGTTGTCTTGCTGTCACTGGATCACTCACGTGTGAATTGAGCCTCTGGTTCAGTATCTTACAGGAAATTATCAGATTCCAGTCACCCCCTCAAGCATGCACGCAGAAGCTTTGTCATCAGAGCCACAGATGTGGTTTGTCGTCTTTTTTTTCAGGCAATGATGCATGATCCTCTTGTCATGCCAATCTGATAATGATTTCAATGCGCGGTGAGACAGATGAAGAAAAGCCTCACCTTCATTTCATGTGTTATTTTTTTTCTGTTCTGTTTTCCTTGGCCGTGAGGATGGGTGAAATTGCGTAATCATTCTATAGCCGATTTGGCCCTGTGTGGGTCTCGGCTCATGACTTAATCCAGCGTGAGTTTTGCATCAACCTGTCAGACATTTAGCGGTTGGAAATGAGCTGATGTGGCTCTGTGTGGCGCTGGCATTGAGTCTCCGTCTCCTCCAGCTTCGCTGTATTACCACTGATGCTTCCTGCTGAGGACTCGGTGACATTGCACATGTGATTTGCCACAGCCCCGGAGTTTGGATCTTTGCACCGAGGCGGCTTTCTGCAATTCACCTGGCTACCTGGTGCAGCTAACACAACCAGATGTCGAGTGCGTCACGTCAGTTTTCCATTCCTTGTCCATTTTATGCATCAGAGTTTAATTGTCTGACTCACTTTTATGACCTGACTCAATGCTTTGCCACGAACAATTGCCTAAGCTGGTCCGCCATAATTAATGCTCCGACATGTTTCGATCCTGTGGAAATACACACCCTTATCCTAAGATGTTTTTCTGTGGTAGAATCAGATAAACAGCAGGTTCTAATGAAACAATACTTCTGGCAGTTGGTATCTCAGCTCATTTAGTTGTCCTGTGTTATGTAACCTTTGTTTTTATATAACCTTTTGTTTTTGAGTGGAGTCAAAGTTGTGGGCTAGAAGTATCCTGTTTCTGACCTCAGCAGCTCCCCATTTTGTTCTTTTGACCAAATAAGAAACATTAGGCATTATGTAACGCATAGAACTGCTGCTAGTTATTCAAACGAAAGTTAACTAGAATTTCTTGAATAGTTTTGGAGTAATTATGTGTAGGAATGAAGGAACACTTTACGAGTAGTAGCATTTTCACTTCAAGATAATAATTATTGGTACAATCCTTACTATTCTGACCAATCACTAGTCATTTAAGCAGTCCTGCAATAAGTCTTACACGCCAGCCCACAGCCTAAAGCTGTGCCTTGGGAAGTTTATAAGCACACCTGACAATGTCTTCAGCAGTTGTTAAAAACTCCAGAGAATTTTACATGTGGGAATTTTGAGTCAACCCCGGAGACATGCTGTGACTCACCACCGAACAAACCTTTTGAAAGGAAAAACGCTTGGAAATAGAGCTGTGCGAAACGGGCAGGATCTTCCTCTCACTATCGGTTAATTTGTAATCAAGTTACAGTCCATATCGCAATTCGCATTTTCTGGAAATTGGAACAGACACACTTCATAGACCTGACAAGTACCTCAATAAACTTTTTTATATTGAATATTACATATCCGTGTGTGTTTGACTGTTCTGTCAAAGCCACATAATCAATAAATACTCCTCGTATAGCAACGGTAGTTTCATCTCCAATTGCATTATGATCATATTACATTCTTCCTTTCGCTTTCTAATTGGTTTTGATTGATTTAGTGCTTTAACTATTGATTGCATATAAACAGGTCACGAAAACAAGTTTTTGGACAGGGTTGATAGCCAGCAGAAAAACAATCAAACAAACAAGATTTCCCATCAAGCCTTTCCATTAGAAATCCAGATTTCAAGTTTTCAACCATCTTCTGCAAAGTGTTCTCCATGTTACGACATCGAGGAAGACGTAATCTCTCTAGCAGCTGTAACTCAGGATAAGCTATGAATTCATCGCACAGTTGTTGGAACTGATTTAGTGCTTTAACTAATTCAAAACTGTAGATTCAACTGGTGTTGGTGAAGGAAAAATAGCGTCGGCAGCTTGTGGCATCAGTCGTGGTTTGGTCACTGACTGTTTACATAGTCATCCTTTGTCTGCTCATATTTAGCCAAATATATTTGTGTATCACTTATATTTAGTATTTTATGAATAGACTCAGGCCTGCCCTGAGTGATTATTAAGTGCTGACTCTTTCCTCATCCTCCGTTCTTGCCTCTTTCCGCATAAGAGGCCAAAGAACCCGATAGTCAGCACAAGCTTTTTGCTGCTGTAAATGATCCTATATGATTTTGGTTTGTGTGTTCGTGACATGTATGTCTGTCAGCTTTGTGTGTTGTGAACGTGTGTGTGGGATTGTGCACTTGTGACGTATGTATGTGTGCGTGCGTGCATGTGTGTGTGTGTGTGCGTGTGTGTATGCATCGAAGTGCTGTGCAGGCAGGCGGACCGCTGAGCGCTGCCGCGAAGCTCTCACTCTCATGACCTACTTTTCTCCCGCCTTCCCACAGCTGGCGCCGAATGAACACACCAGATCAAATGCCAGCCATTCCACTCACTTTTGCGTTATTACCGCATTCCCCTGTAACCACAGCTTTTTCATATTCACTTATTGTTTTGTTATGACTCCGAATAGCCCTGTTGAAGCTACATATATAGGTTGGGAGGTATAGCAACGGTTTGTGTGCGTGTGTATGTGTGTGTGTGTGTGTGTGTGTGTGTGTGTGTGTGTGTGTGTGTGTGTGTGTGTGTGTGTGTGGGTGGGGGGGGGGGGGGGTTGCCGTTCGTCTTGCTTTTATTTCCAGTTGTCAAGTCAGCATATTCAAACTTTAGGACTGGGTTCCTCCCACATCCAGCGGTATCCAACTGAAGGTATTATCGCCGTGTGCACAGTAGTAGCGAGCAGCTAATTTCTTTTAAAGGCCAGAAAGCCACCTCCCACCCACACACTCACTGACTGCCCTCATAATGGAAACTAATATGGAAACATCAATCCCTTGTGGTTATTTTTCTCCTGCTCAACTATGGATTACATTAAATATTGCTCTCAGATCTTTGAAACCAAGAAGTAGTTCCTGCGCAGGTCAATAAGATCTAGCTGTTACATAAATGGGGGTGTCAGCACAGTGAGAGGATGGCTTTGGGACAGTGACAGGGTGTATGGGTTTACCTTCAGGTAAAACTGTGTAAAAACACACAAAACAGCTGTCCGCTACACATAGTGAGACGTCAGTAAAATTGCCTAAAGAAAATTTCAAACAATTGTCAGGTTTCTGTAAAACCGGCTCCTGGTGAAGATGATTGGAATCAATTCATCATTTTTTCTGTCCAGATACGCCGATTCATCACTTGCAACGAAGCGAACAGTCACAATGATTAATGTGGCACATCCTGCGCTTTTTATCAGTTTTGATACGACATGACTGCTAATGTGTCATGATGGCATTGGCGTTTTTCCAGAAAGAACTCCAAGTAGTTTCTCTTCCGTATGACCCAAATTGTTTTTTTTTCTTTTCCTTTTATTTTTTACTCCTGTGATTTTTGAAGGGCTCACATAGCCCATAAGTAACTCAGTAGAAGTAAAAATGAATGTGTTTACCCCTGCTGCATTTTGCACCGGCCATTTTAATTAAACTGCGCAGCACACATTGTGTTGCTAATTTTGTTCTCCATGAAGCTGTGTTTTATTGGGGGAGAAAATGATTGGATATAATATGGAAGTATCACCGAAGTAAACACATTCTCTTCTCCATAATTAAAGCTCTGCACGGGAGAAAGATTTAGTTTGTGGAGACCAGTTCCCTTTACTATTTTGGTGGCTCTTACCTCGGGGAAGGAGCACTTCCCCCTTCTCCTCCCACTGCTCTCCTGCACACGCTCGGAGTTTTGGTAAATATCAGGCTTGTTGAACTTTTTTGTGCAATCACCCAGAAGCATATGCACAAACTTATAAACTTCTCAGAAAGAATGGTGCTTTTAGACTGCTCATTTTTTTTAGGTTGCCATTAAGGGAATTGGCTACGTCTGTATTTAAGAGGGACAAAAATTAACACACCAAGAATGAGCGAATGTGTGATTGGTCTGATCATCTCTTTGGCCTAGTTTTTTACTGAACCTCCTTGTGTTTCATCTAAAACACAGCCTCCATACATCTCCCGCTGAATAAGAGGCTTGCAAATTTTCATGCACACGCATTCAATCTGAGCAAAGCATTGTTCTCATTATGTTAATCTTTATTCAAGACTTTGACCAGACCACATGTAGGCAGAGACGATCTGTTGGACTAAATAATTCTCCTGTCTCAGGCAGGAGTTTGTGCATTTATTGTTACTCGGCCTAAAGAAGGCTTAGCAGGACGGATGTTGGCTGCTATTCGCAATAAGCCTTGAAGCACAGATTGATCCATCACGTCTCAAAGGAAAAAATGTTTGGCATCATAATGATACCCACCGCTTGCCTGAAAAGAAAAATATACAGGACCGTATAGTGCAAGAGCATACCAAGTTACCCATGTGACACTCATGGCTAAAAACAGATTATGAATAGTTAAGCGGGGCACTAGGCCACCGGCATTATAGCGGGTGCCTGACGTGGCTCGACTCAAAATCTAGGCCGATCGATTATGCACCTACGAATGTAAGCAATTATCTTCCTCAGCGCTGCCTTTGTTGAAATTGAGGCCCTCCTGAGGAAGTCTATGCTGTTGTGTTGCAGCTGAACCCTGACCGATAGTAAACTCAGAGGGAATGTGAGAACTTCCTGTCGACTGCAAATACTTCAACAGATGGTTTCAAAAAGAGGAAATTCAATCTCCCCGCAGTGTTGTGTGTCTTTGATTGTTTTGTCTCGGGCCCGTCCACAAAAACAAATGTGTAGTTTGTGTTATGGTCTAGAAGAAAGACGTCGCATTTGTTTAACGCCGAGCGTCCAGGCTACCAGAAAATAAACAGAAGATGTAAGCATTTTACCTCAGGCTCCCATTGTGGTTGAAATATATATTAGCAACTGTAATTGGATTTGATCCAAAAGCCTAAAGGATCTCAGCAAAGCCGTCCTGCTGACACCACCTCGGCAGACCAGTGAAGGACATCGCCCCTCCACACCCTCGGACATAATCGTCACAGTGGTCTCGGTTGCTCCCTCCCTGCCCACCCCTCCTTGTCAACACGCCCTCTTTTTGAGGCTTCAATCTTTGTGAGAGACAGATGGCACACTGACATCACAGAAGCTCAGGGATTTTATCTGAATTGTATTTACCAAGTGACCCTTCACCTCTGTTGTCGCTATCTATTTTCGCCTGCGACTCACTTGGTCCACGGGGAAATTGTTAACAAAAGGACGCCACGATGAATTATTCATACAAAAACTTTTTTTTTTTTTTAACGTTAAATTGTACAGTGGATTTTGTGCCAAGATTATTTCTGGAAGTTGCATTTTAATTTTTGCACATTAAGCATCCCTCACCCCAAATTAAGCATTAATTTGCTTTTTGGCATCTTGAGTGCAGTGGAAAATGCTGTAAACACAACAATGATAAATTATCACCTTGTAAAAATATTTACGCCAAACTCCTCAATAGCAGCTTATTCACGTCAAGTAGAGGGAGAACAGCAAGCACATTCATACTTATAGGTCCTTCAGGCAGTTGGGAGAAAGTCAACTCAATCGGTATATTTGTGTGATATTTATCGGGTAAAATGGTTGAAATAGCTGGTTCTAAAGGTTCCTTTCTACAGCAGCAGCAGCTCAACTCAGCAGCTTTGTTTTGCTCCCCCACCACACATAGTGTCACCTTTGTCATCCACAGTGCTAATTACTGCATCAAGAAAATACCTGCTATTCATTACGGGCTATTGAGCATTACTTTTTCGAATCCATATTTTATGCCTCAAGTTCATTCAGTAATTAAAGGCTCATGAGTTTCATGGCCCCACAGTCAACAAATCGACGCAGCCCCCATCTGCAAATGACTCCCCCTGACAAGTTCGACAACAAATCCCTCACGAGGTCTGGACTCGGCTGAAAATGTCCGATTTTACTGCAGCCGAGTTGGACAGTGCCCACGTTCCCCACCGGACGCGGGCATCTTCTTATGTCTAGTGAAGCAGAGTTCTGCTGATCCGTGCAGGGGGGCATCCGGCTCCCGCCCAAACGCCGACAACAGCAAAGTCAAATTAACCTTTATGGATGGGGCGTTGTGTGGTTGGCGTCTGTTTGCGGGTGTTTATTACAGCAGAGCCAGCAGGGTCATCGGATATGCAAGTGGACGGAATGAAAACGATAGTGATGATTTTTATCGGACCAGTCTGAGCTCTAATCTGTCCTAACATCACGCTTTCCTACCACCTCATCAAACATGAACCCTTGGCGAAGGAGACCTGAAGTACTGGGCTAGTAGGACCTGGTTTCGGTTACTTAAAAAGCTTAAATAAACAAGAGGGAGAAAGAGAAAGCTGTGGCAAGTGAAACATTTCGGGAAAAATACAACTCACCATCTTCTGTGTTGACATGATTTATTACATTGGTTTCAGTTTTAAATTCAGCAGCTTCTTTGTTTGATTTATCTACAGCTTTTTCTATTTCCAAGTTGAGTTGATTCACAATAAGTTTAAAATAGCAAGTCTTATAAGTGAATATTTCCCTGTAAACAGACACACCAGTGTGACAAATTTGGAATATGTGGTTCTTTGGTCATGGTGCCTAAAGTACAGTCTGTGCTTAAAATTTTTATTGACAAAAGAGTTAAGATTTTCAATATTCAGCTCGGCAGAGCTTTTTTGGCCCTGCCTTTTTTTTTAGGGGGGAAACCCTGACACCCGTGCGGTTCCTGGATAACGACGAGTTTAGTGGATTTGTGAAAACCCACATCTCTTCCAATGTGACTTGTGCTTTTTATTATTTAGTGTGATATATTTTGTACTGACATGCTGGCTATGTCCATTGGTCTTTGCACAATGCTCACATTTATGGACCCGAGTGAGGTGTCGGTGACTCCTCTGGGGTCTCCGCCTGATTGTTTTTTTTTTTGTTTTTTTTGTTTTTTTTTTTAAAGTCCCTGGTATTTGATGGTTTGTTGTTTCACTTGGGTTTTTCCTGCGTGTCCCACTTTCTTGCTGACAGCCCCCAGACTGTGTATCCAAGTGAACTTGGCTGCGCATCGGTGGACTCCGTAGAGTTCGGAGCAGACCCTGTCAAATTATTTTCTTAGTGGTTGCACACATGTGGACACATGGATGGAAAGACACAGTTGTTGCTCAGCTCTCAGTGATGGCTTTTTTTTTTTTCTTTTTTTTTTGCTGCTGTGGCCTCTGGGTTCTAAAGGGGGGTGTGGACCTCTAATGCATGCATGCAGCAAAGCCAAGCGACCTCTAGTGGCGTTTTTTTGACATCGCATCCCAGGCCACATTGGCCTGGGTTCACTCCCACTGAGGGAAGAAAGAGATTGTAAGATAAAAGTTCTTTATGTGTGAGCCGGCCTGTTGGTCCTCACCCTGAGGGGAACGGATAACACACATTAAGTACATTAAGTGGACATTTATGAGTTGATTTTTTTTCTTCCTCTGTAGTTGGTTGAAAAGAACTGCCGAAATGTAAACATGAATTGAAGCATGACCCTTCGGGCGGGGTGATAAGAATGGCGTGACTCATTAATATAACAGTAACAGATATTTTTTAAATTTATTTTTATTTATAATATATATAAATATTTAGGATTATTATTATCTATATGTATATTTATAATATAATATATTTATTCAGAATAAAAAATATTCTAGTGCATCTTTTAAAATGGCTCTAAATCAGTAGAGTGTGGGAGAGGTAAAAAGGTCAATTTCTCATGTCTCTCTGAATTAACCCCTCTCCCCCTCCCATCTCTCATTAGTTCTACTTCCAAAGAGGAAGGGGGCGCCGCTTCATCGTCAACCCAGGGAAAAAGTGGAACCCATAAGATCTGCCTGGTGTGCTCCGACGAGGCATCAGGGTGCCACTATGGCGTTCTCACCTGCGGCAGCTGCAAGGTCTTCTTCAAGAGAGCCGTGGAAGGTACGATGCCCGGGGATCTGTTTGACGCCGTCTCGTGCAGTCCGTGAAAAGCACATTACTCACTTATTTATGAGACCTAAGTTTTGCCTAAATGATTTTCTGGCTTCACTAGGAAGAGAAAAGTCTCGTTGCAGGTAATTAGTTTTTCACCCCGGAGTGTCTGAAGTGAAATAACAGATTAATCGTTCTCATCTGGCCGTCCCAGGGCAACATAATTACCTGTGTGCTGGGAGGAACGACTGCATCATCGACAAGATCAGGAGGAAGAACTGCCCGGCATGCCGCTTTCGCAAGTGTCTAATGGCAGGCATGAACCTGGAAGGTACGTATTACCAAAAATGAAGACCTTAAATATCTCCCGTCCCGTCTCCCCTGTGATATCGTTTTTTCCCCGTCCTCCGCAGCACGTAAAACCAAGAAACAGAATCGCTTAAAAGGCTGCCAGCAGAGCAACCCGCCGGAGGTGATCCCCTCGCCGCCGGTCGAGGCCCGCGCGCTCATGCCCAAGTGTATGCCGCAGCTCGTCCCGACAATGCTGTCCCTCCTGAAAGCCATCGAGCCGGACACCATCTACGCCGGCTACGACAGCACCCTGCCCGATACCTCCACCCGCCTCATGACGACCCTCAACCGGCTGGGCGGCCGTCAGGTCATCTCTGCAGTCAAGTGGGCCAAGGCTCTGCCAGGTCAGCGTGTTGGTTCTGCCATTGTAGAACTGCCAGTCGAGGGTGTAAATAAGAAACAGCAATGGTTAATATCTATTAAAGACAGATCTGGCATTTTTTGATCCCGGAATCAAATGAGAGTATAATCGATCACAGATGGTGTCATTCTTTCATACCCTTTATAAAATGCTTTAATGGGGGAGCTGCGATACCCACATCCAGAGACATGTTCACATAAAAGTCCTCTAAAATGTCTCAGCCGCATTTTGGCGTTTTTACAGACACATAAGAGATTCCGTGTAGAATGAATACATTTATTGGACAAATATGTTAAAATTATGGGTTGTCACACTCAATCTAAACAACGGGAAGCAGTAGCCTGTTTTGAAATGATCCTTTTATTGATTTCTCTGATATTTTTTCTGGGATTTTAAGAAATTCAGCTGTTCTCATTCAGCCAACGACGTCTCTGCAAAAGCATAGAAATTGTATTGGATCCACACACAGCGAGGGCGAGTAGTTTAGTTTATCGAATGAAAATATCTCTACATGTTTTTGAGACATTTGAGAGATTGCTGTTTTAAACTGGGAAAGTCCACCAAACAAAAGAACAATAGGCAGTTCCTGTGCCAGAAAACCGATTCCAGTCCTTTATTATTATCTATACCGCTTATCCTGCACACAGGGTGTTGGAGCCGAGCCCGGTTGTCATTGGGCGAGAGGCGGGGTTTAACCTGGCCCACTCACCAATCTGTCACAGGGCCACGTACAGAGATGTAGAATTATTCCCTCCTATTCGCACTTATCGGCAATTTAGAGTCTTTGTTTAGCCTACTGGATGTTTTCGGACTGTGGGAGGAAACCCACGCAGACACGGAGAGTGTATCTTTAATTTGCAGACCGTAACTTCATAAGCAGGCTTGCGTGGCATTTGAATGAACAAATATAATTAAATGAGTTCAAACTGCGAAAAAATCCCCCTCACATAATGAAATCCATGCGCTGACGTAGCACCTGCATCCTGTTATAATTGGTTTTATTTTGTGTGTGAATTTTATCTCTTTCACCCTCATCTGCTGTCACGCCTCTGCCTCTGTCCACGTGTCTGCTGTGGCAAAGCTTCGGTTTTGGTGGTGACGCCTTTGTTTCCACATCCGCGCCCCCAGGTTTTAGGAACCTCCATCTGGACGACCAGATGACCCTGCTGCAGTGCTCCTGGCTCTTCCTCATGTCCTTCGGCCTGGGCTGGAGATCTTACCAACAGTGCAATGGCAACATGCTGTGTTTCGCGCCAGACCTCGTCATCAACGAGTGCGTACCGATATGTCCTTTCGGCTGAAGTCTTGACTGTTGTCTGATTTTATATGAAAAGCCGCAGCTCCATAAACCCGTCAAGATGATCACTGCTCTGTAAGAGTCCATAAAAGGATTCAGTCGACAATGAATGGAACACTGACGTGATTTTTTCCAGAGCACGAGGACTTTTTATTTTATTTTTTGTTCCTCGCCACTCTGCCAACATATACGGTTGCGTGTGGATATGCACCAAGCCGGTATCTCTTGGGAAGCCGTGTCTGTCATCTGTCATCAGCCTTTCGTTCCCCTTAATAGATGTGATGACTGTGTGTAAACGCCGCTTTCGGTGTCGTCAGTCTGCGCTGTCACCAGGCTCTCGGCTGCAAAAAGCTTTTTGTCTTTTTTTTTTTCCCATCATCTTAAACATTTTTCAAAAACGAATATCAAGTTTTGGCGATCCTCCTAGCCAGCTCAATTTCAAGAACGTATGCCGTATATATTTTGTTTTTCTTAGACCGAACATAAATTGGAAGCCCTCTGTTCTCAACTGTTATTTATCAATAAACTGTTAATGTTATTTGTAAATGTTATTGAAAAGCGCCACGGGCAGCCCGGAGTGCGGCCTGGTTTTCACCGTTTGCATCTGATTTCCAGAGAGCGCATGAAGCTGCCCTACATGGCCGACCAGTGCGAGCAGATGCTGAAGATTTCCAGCGAGTTTGTGCGGCTCCAGGTTTCCCATGACGAGTACCTGTGCATGAAGGTGCTGCTGCTGCTCAGCACAGGTCAGGACCCACACACACACACACACACACACACATAAACACACACACACACGTGATAACGGTGTCATTACAGAGGTTACTTAAGGCCAAAGTCACAATGACAAACCCCGACTGCGAGTGCGGTCCTCGAACGCCCAATCACAGCCCCGTCTAATTCACGCTAATTCACTGCGAATTTGTAACCGTGTAGGGAGACTCAGAGACGCACATTCATGAGCAACGGCGCTCGCTGGGAATGAAAGCGATCTTTTGCATGTGATTTTGGACAGTCTTGCACTTGTTGGTTTTTTTTCTACCGGCCTTAAAACTGACAAGGGGCATGATTCAGTAATTGACAGCTGCCTCTTTACACAGTCGATGCTTGTATTCTGGTCTTTGTGTCATTAATGTGACATGATGTCATCCGTGAGCTGCTACGCCACACTTGCTCGCAGACATTTTTAGATCGTAAACTGTCCCTCCCCTCCTTTGCACTTCGCTGCAGAGGTATTAATAGCTGAGACTTCGGGGCGGGAGCGGCCCCTCGTTAGAATTGCCTGCGATCCTCCTCTCTGCGCGGTCGGTCGATGCCTGAAACCGTTATTTCTGCCTCCCCCGCAGTGCCCAAGGACGGCCTGAAGAGTCAGGCGGTGTTCGACGAGATCCGGATGTCGTACATCAAGGAGCTGGGGAAGGCCATCGTGAAGCGCGAGGAGAACTCGAGCCAGAACTGGCAGCGTTTCTACCAGCTCACCAAGCTCCTCGACTCCATGCACGAGGTAGGGACCGACGTGCGGCGGCAGAAATGCAGCGTCCGGCCATTAACCCTTTCGCTGTCTGCAACGTTCTCAGCCATTCGCGTTTCAGAGATGGAGACCAGTTGCGACGTCTTGTTAGTTTGAAGCATTCACACGGATCAGGGCTCCGCTCTGACTGGGACGATCACGGCTGGAGGGGGTGAGCGGAGAGCGTGTCCGCCCGTTAGGGCCAGAAAATAAAAAATAAAAAAGGATCTTGTGTTGGGATCTAAGCCTGGATTTAGCGGCTTGGTGGCGCGGTGGTTAGCGCGTCAACCGCTCACGGTCCTAAAACATGCAGGAGGTCGTGCCTTCTCACAGATGATGCTCGCGGTCACGGTATCTCACCACCAACAACTTCTCCATCTCTTCCCGGACGAGTTTACAAAACGCACACCTCGTTCATGTGTTTCCATGATTTTCTCTGGACTACCTAGTGTCGGGCGGCGCGTCTGACGATTTTTAAACACCATGTCACGGACAGCGGCGGCCACGTCGGCGTCAACGAAAAAACTTAACTCATAAGTCGATGCAGTCGTGAGTCAAGGTTCCACTGTACAGTTAAACATTTCCCCGGCGGTCCGATGCAACCGCTGCCCTCGTGTGCAAGCGGTTCTGGTGCTTGCTTTCTGAACCGTGAGTGTGCCAGTCGCCCGTGAGTGAGTCACCACACGATGTCTTCTGTGTGTGCGCAGATGGTGGGCGGACTTCTCAGCTTCTGCTTCTACACCTTCGTCAACAAGTCCCTGAGCGTGGAGTTCCCGGAGATGCTGGCGGAGATCATCAGCAACCAGTTGCCAAAATTTAAGGCCGGGAGCGTCAAAGCGCTCCTCTTCCACCAGAGATGAGTCGGCCTCGCAAAACAGACTCGATGCCTTAATACACACTCACTTCCGCCACCCGCCAACCCCCCCGAGGAGCGACGACGAGAGGAGTGACCGATGCGAGGCGAGGCCTGGATGGCGTTGCTAGAAGGGAGTATGCAACTTTTGACCGGAGAGCTTTAGGCGTGGAGCCGCGGCGAGCAGGGAAGGTCAGATTAGTCGAAGAGTCTAAAGACGTAGAGTGTAACGAGTAAGACTAGTTCATAGGATAAACCGATAATCACCGAAAGAAATAGATCCATGTCGTCTCAGGTTTCTTACCTTTCAAACACACAACAATACCTAAAATAGATCAACAAATATCTATGTACAGGTTCTGATAGTATTTTCTAAATTTTCAAAATCTTAACAGTTTATACAGTTTTTCAGGTGCTTGTTGCCTGGAAAGATAACTAAGCTTAATTAATAACACGCTCTTAAGTAGGCTTATAGACTGTATGTCCATTTATTTGTTTTTATAAGAGGTTGTAATTCAATTTTTATCCGGTCACGTGGGAAGCAACGCTCCCATCCTTAGTCGTCGGACAGGAGAAGCCCAGTGCTTTTTTTTATGTTATTTTGATAGGATATGAGAAAACAACTCGGCCGGATCGTTTCACAGGACGACCTCTCCTACAAACCGACCTCGTCTAGGTTTACACGCGTTTTATTCTAAAAGGGAAAAAAAAAAGAAAACAAAACAAACGGGGAAAAAAACGTGCCTTTTTTTGCGTCAAACATCATCTCTAGCCATTTCTTCTTCCCTGTCCAGCGCACGCGTCCCTTCCCCACCTCGTCACGTGCCCATTTGTACTTTTGTATTTCCTGCAGTCGTGAGTGGACGGCTCGTGGGAGCCGGCCCAGCTGGAGGTCGGGTTCGGAAAGGTCACAGCGCCGAGGTCGCGGGTTTACAGTTCGGCTTCGCTTCAGTCGCACATTTCATCACGCTTCTCGTTTTTTTACTTTTTTGTGAGATAAAAATTTAACTGCTGTTGCCTTAATAGAATTTTGCATAAGCACGGAACGGATTCACCTTTTCATTTTTCTGTCAAATCTTACAATGTATTACTGTCATTCTATTTTTTCCAAACGGCCTGCATCTAGTTCGAGGCCTCGAACATCTTTTCGATAACTTCTCGGCGTGTGTTGCTGTAAAGGACGGGAATTTCTGCGTTAACTGTCAGCGAGAGCAGATAGGCCGGCGCAGCTCAAGCACTTTAATGACATGCTGAGAACCTGCATCTTCCACTACTGGACGGGGCTGCGAGTGGAAAACACACACAAAGCTATCGCTCTGTATCTCGCCCCCCCGTCAGCCCCGTATGAATCTGCGTCACGGAAAAAAAAACCCAAAAACAATAGGAAAGCCGATCTCAAAGAACCCGAACTGTTAAGCCGCGTGAACCCAAGACTGTGACCAGGCGAACAGACCGGCCGGGAACGAGTTCCACACTCGATGTAGTTCGAACGTTTCCCCATTTTTCCCTTTAAATGGCTGTGTGTGTCTGTTTGTGTGTCTTCATGCGGTCGTCCCTCGTATGTAGAAACCTCCCCTCGTCGTGTCGACGGTTCAAAACCCGCTCCTCGGCAACTCAGGCACTTCCCGCCCCGCTCGGCTTTAACAGACTGTGAAGAGAGACCGCTTGGATGTTAACAGGTCTCCATGTTGTGACGCCGGACCGACATCAACGCCTCCGCTATCACGCGCCCGCGAGGTGGATTCGCCCCGCCCCCCCGCCCATTCCCCCAAACCAGATTGTGATAGATATTTGCGTCGACCAATCAGAAAAGATCTCGTTATATTTGCATGTAGCTCCGATGTTGGTTTAGAACAGACTCGGTAAACGAGAGGTTCAAAGAATCTGCCCGTGATGATGAGTTAAGCTACCTGATTCCTCAATAGTCATGAATAATCGTATGGCTCACACACAAACACATGCACACGCACGCTCACTCACTTGTAAATAGCCAATTATTTTCTTACAAGTCGATGTTAAGAAATGATGCTTAACATGATTAAGGTCTCATTTTTTAGGCATTGAGACTAAGCATCATATTGCGTTTATCCCAAGCTGCATATTTGGCGCAGCCACGGCAGAAACGTCCCCCCCCTGTGCCTTTTATGCTCGTCGGGAAATTTGTCTCGAGAAGACAAGAAGATGGATGTCCTTTCTTGGTTGTGCAGCAGGGAGGCAGTAAATCACCTCCCCGCCCTCATCAGCTCCACGGCATTAGGTGGAGAAACTTTCACCTCACCCAACAGATTCCATCACACTGTAATTTCCTTCGCAAATATAAAGCTGTAACTACTTTCCCGATTTAAACAAAAACTACAAAAGAAAAAAAAAAAAGTATTTATTTATTTATTTTTTTCATTTGTCATTTTCTACCGTCGAAAACAGTCAGTAAAGGGTTTGCACGCAATACCAAATAAAGTCGGGGGTCCAGGCCCCATGCAGAAGACAAGTTTTGTAAAAAAAAAAAAAAAAAAGAAAGAAAAAAGGCATCTTCTTGTCATCCCGGGCAAAGGTTGCAGAGTAAAAGCTCTCCTCCGGTGCGGTTTCACGGCAAACTGACAAATTTCCCGAAAAGCCGGCACACGTACTTCAAACCACACACCTTGTTTATACAGTGCTTAGGTTTCAGGTGTAGCCCCACAATTGCTGCCGGCTCCGGACCCCCTGCCGTCCCCTCAGCGCCCGCTCGTCCGCCATTGTCGTAGATGTTCGTCTCACGGTGTGTGTGTTTTTGTGCGTCAAAACCCTCTCCCCGGGTCAGGTCACGGTTACTGCGGGTGTTGGCGCGCCGGAGGCAGGCAGACAGGACGCACCCTTCACTCTCTGGGAACCACTTCAGTGCCAAACTGCTGTCTCGTCTGTTCGCTGAGACGTCGGTCCGTGTTTGGTTTTTAGGGGCAAAAACGGAGGAAATAGCGGTCTTCAGTCCACCGGATCGAAGACGTTATTGATGACTGATCACTGAGCTTTATGTGTGAACACCAGGCACGTAGATGTAATTACATACAACAATGTCCGTATGTCAGTATTCTATATGCGTGTGGTATTTTTACGTTTTGTTTCTTTTTATCATTTAGCCCCAGTCGTTGTTGGTGCCCTCGGTAGGATGTCGGTGTGTTATTCGTAATGTGCATCAATTTATTTGTGTTCCAAGCACAAGATAATCCAGGTTCTGAAATGAATGTGAATCTCTGAAGAAGAATGACTCTGTTTGGAATTGTAGGGGGGAAAAAAAAGCACTTAACTGAAACCAGAAAACGGCTCCACTCTTTGAAAAAAACAACTAAAAAACTGCAACAAATACAAAAGTACTCCAAACGAACCGACCCCCTTCCCCGCCCCCCGGCTCAGGTCGTTGAAATTTTGTTCGTCTGACCCTCACCTTTTCTTTTTCTTCTTTAAATCATGGGTTACTTTCACATTCAGTGTATCTAACTGCTGCTGTTCATTGTAAACAGGTATATATATATATATACATATATATGTACACATGTGTATATATATATGAAACCACACACTTGCCTCCTCTTCTTGCTCAGAAATGTATCCTCGCTTTCTTTTTTTATACATTTTCAAGAAGAACAACTAAATATGCAATAGACATAACTGATAATCTACCACCTTCACATAACATTATGTGATTACTTACTTCCTCCTCCTCCTCCTCCTCCCCCTCACCTCTGATATAAGCTATTTTTCCTACAGGAGATTCACATTTAACTTTACCTCTGCAGGCCAGACTTTCAGGAATAAACACATGTAGTTAGCAGACAGTCCACACAGACTGTGGAAAATAGCCTATTTGATATTAGACTACAAGGTGACCAAAGCAAGTACAGACAAATTCATCACATGTCAATGTATACTGAGTAGGTCCTAGAGTCCTAGAAGATAAATGTACATTTCTTTCTGTCTTTTGTTTCCTTTTTTTTAAAATTTATTTTACTCTGTCGTGATGCTTTGGTCAAATTGTGTAATACTGTGAATAGGATAAGAGTCAGTCTTGTTTCACACACAAACTGTTTGTGAAAGTAATCAACCAGCTTGAATTAAAAAAAAAAACACAAAAAAAAAAGATTTGCACTACCCAAATATTGTTTGAAAATCTATTTTGTATAAAACATATGCAGACATTAACTTTTGAGAATTATCAAGGGCAGATCTTGTCTCACTGGTATATGCTTTCTCTAAAAGCTTTGTTTTGCTTAAAAAATTTTTGAATATGTATATATATAATCCATTGTAAAGAACATGTGGTGTATTTGTCTCCAAATAATAGTTTTTCTATACACTCTGTATTACTTTTCCCCCTCGTAGCGTGTCTCCTGTTGATCCTCTCTTCCATTGATTAAAGGTCGAACTGTAAGGCTTTTTTTGTGGTACTTCTGGAAAGGAGAACTGTACGCTGGTGTTTCCATGACAGCGAGCACGGAGACGCCACGGTCATTGTAAGCCACTTCTCATGATCACAGCAAGAACTTGTCTATCAAATAAAAGCGCTTTTCCAATCCCACACCTGGTTTATTGACACAATGAAGAGAGATACTGTCTGAGTTCAGTGTCGAAGGCTTTCGGTGGACCTGTCACTTTTCAAAGACCATTCGGGGGGAATAAAAGAACCAAGGCAGTTAGCAAGAATTCAAATTATGCTATTTTTTTCTGAAATGAAGGATCTCCTCCAATTAGGCATTTGATTAAAATCCAACCTCTGTTTTTTTTGTTTTAACATAAACTGAGTCCATCTATTTTTTCAACAGGAAATATCTTATCTTCTCACCTTTATTTAATGTTGTCAAGTATTTTCTTATCAAACACTAAAGAATAAAACAAAAATGAAGATAAGTTGCAGCTTCACACCAATGTTTGAACATTTCATCTAGTTGTACCATTTAGGAAGGAATTACACATCGCTCGAGTTGAACTGAATAAAAATTTGTTTGGGTTGTTTTAGGAATATTTGCAAAAAACCAAACATCTGGTTACTTCTGGTCTGAACAATAAATATGGATTTAAAGTAGAATTACAATATGAATTTAAAAAAAGAATGCTTACATAACATTCGTATTAAGTTGGTAAATAGTATTATTATCGGTACATGAATCATGTATTTTGCGAATAACCGTCAGTGACTCAACGAGTCCCTCTAGTGGCCAACAATGGAAGCCCTCGAGTGGATTAAAACCAAAAACTAAATTTTTGAACAGGATAAAACGAAATCAATCTTTTTCTAACTTTAGCCAATTTAAAAAAAAGGCTAAATGACACGTTAACTTTATACCTGGCGGAGAGATTTACGAAATATAATTTAAAAAGAAAAAAAACAAAAAACTACCAAATAAGAAATAACAGGTTTTATTTTCTGTAGAATTGGACAAAGTTCTCTTGGATTTGGAGTCGTGTTTGTTCGTGTGAGCGATTTTAAACGAAAACTTAAAAATAATAAATTAAAGAGCAGCTGAAGCGGTGTGGAAGTGACCTCTGCAGCGCTTTTCAGGAAGTTCACCGGAAGCACCTCGACGTCACGTCCGGCTCCGCGCGCGCCTTGTTTGATCCGGACCTTAAGCGCATCCCCGACACGAGATGCGGGCGCGCGCAGCCCTCCGCTCAGGCGCGCGCACGCCGGGCGCGCACCTGAGCGCCGCCGGCGGGGCAGCGCGGCCCGGAGCGGCATGACGGAGGGACGCCTTCCCCCGGCCCGGGCGGAGGGCGGCGGGCCTCCGCGGGACTTCAGGCGGCCCACCCGGCTCTACTGCCGCAACGGCGGCCATCACATCCAAATCCTCCCGGACGGGTCGGTCCGAGGCCAGAGGGACGACAGCGACCCGCACAGTAAGACGATGCGTTCACTGTCCCCGCAGCCCTGCGGGAATCAGGAGGATGAGAGTCGTCGACGCCCTTACATAAGTTGAATGCAAATAAAGGGAAGATGCTCGGAAAACCGAATGGGGGAAAAAAAAAAAAAAAAAGCCAATGATAGAAATCAAAAGTCAAGTGTTCGTTCATGACCGCAGACGTCAGCTGAGCGTCATCACCATGGTGATGATTTGGTAGCGCATCAGCCCTCACTGAGGATTGCATTCAGTCGAGACAAAAGCTGGGAATGATTTTTACTGGGGAAAAAAAAAAAAAAACAAACACATAAACAAACCCCAACTTAGTTTCCAGTCCTTAAAAGCACCAGTTTAGCCAATCCCAAGCCACGATATTTAAATTCACTGCTAATTCGAACGGTTACCTCCCATTCAGCTGTAATTCCCTAGAGTGGAGAAATTTAGTCACACAGCAGAGGTAGATAGGTTATAGATAAAGAGCAGCACACGAAGTATCAGAATAGAAAAACGTGTATAAAAAAATAAAAATTGCAAAGTTTCACTGAATTATGCATTCACATTTATCAAAACACATTTTGCAAAGTTTCTGTGAAACAAAGCAAAAGCAAAATCTCCCATCTCAGAGAGGGAGGCAACAGAAAACCAGATTTAAATTGGCATTTAGTTAGTTTATTATGAAAGGCTGGAAAAGGTGCAGCGTTACAGTTAAGGAAAAAGGGGCAGGTTGGCTGTCACTCAAATCAGCAAAAGGAATCAAACACCAAGGAAGTTCCCGTAAGGAGAACAATCCACTGCCTAGGTTTCTGCAGGTAAAGCAACAAAAGGGAAACAAAATCTGCACTACCTGAAACATAAACACATCCAAGTCAGCAACCCAAACAATAGCTGAGCTCCCAAACCACATAGCGCCCCCCCACCCGGCATGTCACACGTCAACCACCACCTGGAATTGTACAAACCACACAGTAGGACATAGCATTTAACAGCATCAGCCTTAGCCGCCCACACAGTTAGGACATTATCATAAACATTTTCCCCTGGCGCGCTGCACATCAGCCGCCACCTGGAATGGCTGAGTTTGCCTTTCAAGAAGCCATCGCACGGTGATTGGCTGCCGTAAATAGACTTCAGGTGTTCAGATTGACAACACAGAACACCTGCATGACAATTTGAAACACACAGGGAGTGGGTACTGGCTGTAACACACACACACACACATATAGGGAGACCTGCTGTTCAAACCTGCTATTTTTCTCTCCACAGCTGTTTTAAATCTCACTGCGGTGGATCCAGGGGTGGTGGTCATCCAAGGAAGAGAATCAGGCAATTACTTGGCCATGGACAACCAGGGCCGGTTATATAGTTCAGTGAGTATCTCCATTTATCCAATCAAGACTTTGTATCGTCCTCCGAGCGTGAGATGTTTTGTATTCGTGTCCTTCAGCCAACTGTAAGTGACGAGTGTTACTTCCTGGAGAGGATGGAGGAGAACCACTACAATACGTATCGGGCCAAGAAATACCAGGACCTCTCCTGGTATGTAGCGTTGAAAAAAAACGGGATGCCGAAACCGGGCCCGAGGACCGACATCGGCCAGAACGCCATCTTTTTCCTTCCACGCCAGCTGGACGAGTGAAGGAGGTCGTCCCTGCGGTGCCGGAGGACGGAGATGTCTCGTCTCATCCTCCCTCATTTTCGGCAGATACACAAAATCGATAATGTGAGCAAATATGCATTACTTTACAGTTGCAGGTGGTTTGACTCCAAAGATAGAAACAAGTTCCATCATAAACCGAAAACTGAACTTAATGTTTTTCCCATGAAAAAGCTTGTGTTTTGCATTTTAGAGCAGTATAGCATCAATCATTTCGTATGATCGTCCACAGGCTATGGGTAGTTCCTGCAGTTCTATGTGACAAAAGGCACTGGACATACAATTTTATCTCAACCTGTATGAGAAACATTTCCATCGTGGCCATAGGTATTTTTGGATTAATACGCGCCGGTTATTTTGGAGTAAGTATATGGAAGACAAATCTCGTAAAATAAACTGATTTACCTTTACTTTATCATTATAAAGTGGCCAATTATATACGAGTCCAACACACTATATCGGTTTTGTCAGGCTTTCCAATACGCACCATTATCAGTTTTCAAAATCATAAATACACAATTCACTTATGTTTGAATTTAGGACTTTGCTGATGCAGAAATGCAGTTGCAGTTCTGCAGCTACACTACGTGATCAAGCCACTGCGATCTTTTGGGTCCAAATGTTTTAAATGTTGCGCTACGGCAGTATATGAACAATCATGCACGGTGTACGGGCGCATCTGTAGCTCACGCTTCGCTCAACGTGAAACCTCGTCTGACGTTGTACGAGCCAAACTGCCTCTAAATGTGTAAAATTGCTTTTTAGTTTGTCATTAAATGTCTGAGAGTGTCCGTGTGTTATGTCGTCATTGCAATACGTAAACAACCTGAACAACCGCAGGGCCAAGGCACAATTCAACAGCACAGACAGGACGCTTTAAAAGTGACATTTATTTAACCCTTAATAGTTTTCTGTAGCTTCATAACCACCAAGAAAAGAAACATCTTCAGCTCTACATCACATAGAAACATGGGTCTGCGTCGAAGCCGTGGCGGAAGCATGAAGTGAAATCATTAAGGCAAACCTGCTGCGTTTGCTGGGTCAAACTCAAATCCACGTCAGCTCCTTTATCCTGACAAAACCGGTCACGTTTGGTAGATTAGTTGAATCCGAAAAGACAGAAACAACCATTAGCACAAAAGGCTTTTTAATGACGCCGCCTTTGGATTTGACTCTTCCGGATCACTTACAAAAACAGCAAGTTCTCTGAAAAGCACCTGAAACCCAGACAGCAGGCCTACCCCTTGAATTGATAAAATTCCTTCTAAATTCCAAGAATTTGTGCTCGGATGTTGCTTATTTGGTAAAATATGAACCGTTGTTTGGGATTCAAAGTTTGCTGACTCGCTGAGAAGTCGGAAAATGTCAAGACCGTCATGTCTGAAGGAGCTTTTTAAGGACATGAACCGGAAGAAAATGCTTGCGCACCCACAAAACATCCCAAACCCCCCCCCCATCCGCTGCTCGCAGGGGTTTCTCACTTGAGCATTTCAGCACAAGTGCATCTCCTTCTGCACCTTCAAAGCATTGGAAAATACCAGCTTTACATCACGAGACTGTACATCGAATAGGGTGTGACTTCCAAGTCTGCAGATGACGGAGACGATTAATGATTGGGGGGGGGGGGGGCAACAGACACCGGAGTGCAGACGAGCTGAGACGGGCCTCAAGGGCCCAGGAGGGGCCGCCCAAAAAACATCATGTACAACAACAGGCAGCTCGTACCAACACCAGAAGTGTGGAGGATTGCGTTTTAAATCAATAACGCGACCAAAGAGTAATTTACCAAGACAGGCAAGATTAAAACCACCGCAGTGCATTTGCCTTGGAATTTTTTTTTTCCCCTTTTCTCTTTTCGTGGATTAGGAGTGAATATTACGAAGTGAGATAAAGCGCCGTATTGTGATAATATGCAAAACCGATTAGCACGACAAAAAAAAAAAAAAAAAAAAAAAATCAGCTTTTGTGAAACACAGATGCAGCTCTGACACGTTCCACTAACACTTTGCTTCATGAGCATCTGAGTGTTTTTAATTATGAGAACATCCTTATTATTTTCAAGACCTCACAGCAGGAAACAACAGCGCCCCCTCCTGGTCGATGAAGGAACAACACTTGGGCCAACAGGTGAGTCAATTGTCATTTACAGCCAAATATCTTACCGTGTCATGTTTGCGGTATGTTCAAAACAAAAAACAAAATGCCTATAATTTGATAATCCCAGGTGAGATTAGAGAGGATTAATGAGCGTGTTTGCATGCTTGTGGCAGATCTACACGGTTATATTCATTGATACCCCCCAGACTCTCCCTACTTACTGACCTTGAGAGCAGATGCATGCTCGTATGCTACAATCAAATGATATAAGGCATTACCGATACATTACAGACAAATGTAAAATAGCACTTAACATTCGCCACTAATGAGTACACTGAGGGGACTATTACTTGTTTTCTGTTAAATCGAGTGCAAACAAAAGAAAACGATTCGCATAATTCCTGAAATGATTTCCAGAGATGTCTTCATCTGTGATATCGTCCGGCTGGCTTCTGCCCGTCCAGTTCTTGCACGCGCACACAACGACATCCTGAGTTCTGCAGGGAAAAAGAGGATGGAAAAAACATTGTGTGGAGCTTAAAGCTTCTAAAACTTTAGACTTCAAAAACTTTTTTTAGAATGTTGTTGTCGTTTTGGTGCAGGACAGATGGGATTAATCCAGCAGAAAAATGGTGCAAGTCTGCTCATTTGCTGGTATGCTAAATATTTACATCTTCTCTGTGACGCGCTCATGCATAAACCCAAGCAGCGATAAGTTGATGTTGCAGTGCATCGTGTAAATGTTTCCAGGAGTAGAAGGACTGACCTCTAATAGATGAAGAGTACCCTTGTTCGGGGAAGAGTGGCGTAAGTGGGATCAGCAAGTTTACGCACTCTGGAGTAGTTAACAAACCCTCTGACGAACAGCATGAAACCTGGGAGTCCAAAGGAGAAGTCAAATGATGAATTGCATTGAACCTTTTGTAGGATAGCGGTGCTTTTTTTGTTAGCATTATTGAGCCATACCACAGTCCCTGTGAGAAACACCTACTTATGCTTTACTACAGCCATTATTTGCTATTTAGTTCAGATGCTACAAACAGATATTTAAAGACATAATACATGATTGTTTAATATATTATTAGTAGTAGTTATTCCATGTAAGAAAAGTATTGCACATCAATCTATTGGCTGGATTAGTTCCCTCCGTATGTTGTTTGTGTGTGTGTGTGTGTGTGTGTGTGTGTGTGTGTGTGTTGAGTAAACATGTAGATGCGCATTTGGACTCAATGACTCATCCTGCACTCAGGCTTTTACAAAGGATCACCCAATCAAATGGGACTTCGGGCAATGAGCTCGCCACACCCATAATATCAGCTTGCAGTTGTGTGCGTGTTTGTGTTTGTGTGTTACATTAGCTAAAAGAGCAAGATAACAAAACGCACATGCAGGCACACACATGCACACACACACACAACTTGACAGTTCCAAACAGCTTTTTGCTATTGTGTGATCAGATAAGATATGATACGATGAGGTAAGATTGTATTCGATTGTACTAATTCTATGTAGTCTTTGATTCTTATGTATCCTTATATCCTTATTTGCATTTTCTTCTATTATTCATATTTGCATACTTTTCTACCCTTCAATGCTGCTGTGATAATTGAATTTCCCTGTCCTGGGTACACTTAAGTCTCATATCTGATCTTTTTCTGCTCACATGCACGATCAAACCCCCTGCTGAAGTGTCCAACAGTGGCAAACATTTTCAAAACACTGGAGAGAGCTTTCTTTCTGGAAGAAAGAGCGGCGGTGTCAGTCCCTTACCCAAGGCCAAGAAGACCCACCACAACCAGTACTGTCCGTCAAAGTAGCCTGGGAAGTAGGTTGAAAACTAGAGGAGACAGAGGGCAGCCGCAGTTAGGAACAAGGACCAACATAGAACATCCAATCATATCAGAATGTCCGCTGCCCCCAGACTTCAGAAAACAGACACAATACTTTGCCATCAATGACAAAAGCAAAAGCCCTACTAGAACTATTGCATTATGCTAGGTATTAATACTTTGTCCTTGAATGTTTGGTTTAAGTCACCTACCCTGACAATGAGAACCCATTTGATAAGGGAGAGGCCAAAGCCCGAGATGGCGCCGTAGCGACCGGCAGCTGACGTGGTCAAACAGAAGGACAAGAAGAAGCCGATCCAGTTGAAGAGGAATGCCACTGGAAGACCAGAAATACACAAGAAATATAAATCTCCAAACATCACTTATGTTTCTGCTAATTCTGCTTCCCGTCCGCTGAGGGCAAGCACTTCTTTGGGAGTTTTCTCGACAACCCGTTTCCCGTTAAAGAAAGTCACCAGAAATATTTTCTCGGGTTTAATTACATTTATCCGGGACTGTTTCTCTCAAAAGCAGCAACACGACAGACAGTCAGGAACAAAGTGTTTTCCCCGTTTGTAAAGAATTGATTCGGAGACGTGAGCATTCGGTGAGACTGGCTTCTTACTGAAGAAAGTGAGCATGAAAATGCCGTCATTTCCTATTCGCAGCTGGTCGGCATCTTCAAAGTCATCTCTGGCCACGAAGTCTTCCTCCTGCTGGGATAAGGAGAAACACGTCAATACGAGATTTGCGTTTCCCTCATACTTGCTAGAAACCTCTGATGTTCAAAAACATATTTGATCCACCAAGTGGAAATGACAACCGTGAATCTTCCAGGGCCCAGGGGGACGGTGGCCTCGGCTTTGCTTCTCTCGGCCTCGTCGTAGGAGGGCAGGGTGGTGGCGACGCTGTACGACGGAGGATTTGGAAACCGTTCTCCATCTTCCTTGTATTCAAAGAAAGCTAAGGGTGCCAGAAAGAAACTTCTTAACTAAGAAGATCCACTCCCCGACTAATAAAAGCTTTGCCCATGTTTCAAAATAACAAGTCAATAATTTTTTTTTTTTTTTTTTCATATTTCTGTCCAGTAAGGAATTCAACTGAGGCACTGATAGAGCTTAATATTCACCGAAATCAGTTTGAAGGCACTGAAATCAGCGAATCACAGGTTTTAGTTTCGGAGGAACAAAAAGTGGCTGACGAATTCAAAGGCTATATAAAAGCATTGGCTCTAAAAGCGGAGCTGAAAGTAAAAGCGCGGCTGATTGGGTCTGGGGCTATTTAGGGTAGTCTTATTGCTGACAGGTAAAAATGATTTCTCACTTCTCTCAACTCAAAAGCACCAAGGGGGGACAATAAACCCCAATCACAGGGAGAAGGGATGAGTTACATGAGCAGGAGGGAGATGTGTGTGTGTGTGGGGGGGGGGGGATTGGGGGGGGCTCTTGCGACTGCCAGTGTGTGTTATCTGGGCTTTCATTTCCGGCCTTGTCAAACACAAACCACCTCTCTCAGACAGACCACATGGGGGTCCTACAGGAAGAGCTTAGGTCTCCACCCACATCAATAACATGTTAGCATCTGTCCTCATTGGAGATAAGAGTAGACTGAATCTTTCAAATTTTTTGTCATTTTTAAGTCAAACATCAAAGAGAAACTAGCCACTGTGTTTGACAAAATATCCATAGCTTCCTTCAGTCCCGTTATTTGAGAATTCTTATTGGAAATAAAGTGATTCGTTTGCCTGTTTTGTTACAGATATTCAATTGTCAAATCTCTTCCTGCAAGTTTTTACAGGCATGTCAGAATTGGTATGCAGCAGCTTTGAGAAATCAGGGAATTACATTCGTGTAACTTTTCAAAAACTGCTAGTTTTGAAGTGAAGTGCAGGTTTATATCCAATGTAGACGGGATGCTTTCCCAACCTGCGTTGGCTGCAGCGATACTGGTATAGGGGGGCGGTGCATCTTGGACGGGACCTTCTTGGAACGGCTGGACTGGCTCCTCCTCATTCACCAGCTGGAAAGACACACAAAGGAAAAAAAAACAAAACAAAGAAGAAAATCATTAACAGACTTCTTTGCATGTTTCTGCATGTTGAAGATGACAAATGAAACATCTGCCATGCAGTGAAAAAGGATTGGGGGGCATCGGTTGCAGCTAACAACTCAATTTAAGCACCTGACTATTAACTTAAATTGCATCGGGATATTATGCATAAATATTCATTGCAAATTTGAGAATTAAAATAGACAATAAATTTCCTAAAAATTGAGTTGTCTGACTCAATTACTTACAAAGCAACAAGTGGTTGTATTTGAAAGTCATGTATTCAGCCAGTATGTATGGAAGTACCATGGATAGGCTGCATTGATTCTGTCGTTGTAATAACATATAGCTCTTGAACATCTGATCATTTATATGGCCTAGCTAAGGGAGAAACTGGCAAAGAGTTTCACTTTATCTACGTGACATGGCATTTAACGTACGCAACACCATGCTAATACTGCCCCCCCCCCAAATTTATTAAATATTTCTAACGGTCACATCAAACCAGTGAGCTGATAAATATTATTCAAACTTAGCAAATACAACGTCAGGCCAGGCGACTTCCTGCTTCGGCTAAGCTCATATTACTACTAGCTGAATCAAATTTGCCATTATGTGCACGAACACCGAGCTTCCCAGTGTCTGAAGTTTTGCTCAAATCAAAATGTATTAAATTAAATAGCGAATCCTCGTATCAACGACAGTCGGTTAGGCTTTCCTTGCTCCGCTTAGTGACAGTCTTATGTTGACTGCTTTTAGCTAACTGGAGCTAGCTCGCTAGCTAGCTACGTTTTAGCGACAAACCTACCTCTTGATATCTGACGTTGCTGTTTTGTTCTGCCATGGTGGAAGAGGAGCGAAGTTTTTAAACGTCCTCGTTCCACTTGAATTCCGACAATCTGCGCTGCGTTGCAGAAATATTGCTGACGATGAAGTAGCAAATGGCAAATGTTCTCTACTCGGCCATCTCCTTCCCTCGCTCCTCACTGACAAGATCTGCAGCTGCGTTCACTGTAAAGGGAATTTCGAACTGCTAATTCTTCCTCCAGCGTCATCGACGGGTTTCGATTAAACTGCATTCCGATGTCATTCATTTCAGTAAATAGTGACAGTGCTGTGTGATATTAACACTAATTTGAGCTATAATGGACTTTAGTTTGGAAGATGTTTATTTGTTTTCAGTCGTCTTCTTTCAGGCGACAGGATACGATATCCAAAATATTATTTATTGCCGACTTTTAAATAATAAACGAAAATTACAGTACACAATGTTGCGGGGACGTTTAATATCATTACAACCCGCATTGAAAAACTACATTTTAGGGGAGTCCATAAACGCAACAAGTTGTTTCATGAGGTCATGTGACAGGAAGCGGTGTGGTGACCATAGACTGCGGTGCAGAGCACCTTGCAACAGACAACCATCGCAGTACTTTTGAATTGTTTTATTAAAAATGAGACAGAAGGCTGTATGAAACAATCACCTGAAGAGACCATTTAACAAAGGCACCTGGTTATTTCCACGGGAGTTTTACGCGTGGTGAACTCGGAGCTCTGCTTATTGTCCACTCATGTTTCACCACCAGAATATGAAGGAGTCGTTGGGAGTGTTCGATTTTTATCGAAATATCGAAATCCACAAAAGGTCGAAGACAGAGCTCTTCACTCCTTTGTCTCTGGGGGGAGTTGTTCCACCAGCTTGTTGTGCACATGCATCATCCCTGCCAAAAAAAGAGCAAACCTCAGAATGAATTTGTATCTGTTTGGGTTACATAAGCAATGTATAATGGCAAAAGTACACTGTGATTTAATCTCACCTTTGAAGTATTTAACAGTTTTGACCCGCAGCTCAAGGGTGGCGTCTTCATCACATACAAAGACAGCCCGAGGGTGCTGCTGGAATGCAGATACTGTCCACATGTGATTCACTCCTTCCTCTATTGCTTTGTACAAAGCAAACGCCTTGTGAGCTCCGGTGATCAGAATCATCACCTGAGAGGAAAGTCAACATGCTGTCAAGCCTCGATGACTGAGCCAGAGAACATGACCGAACTTGGTACGAAGGGAAAAAAGAAAAGGTAGCAACTACAGCAGGATAAGGAAGACAATTTTGCTGGATAGTAAAACAAAACAGTTTCATTTAGTCTCTATTGTGACCTGTATTCAGATTCAGAAGAATGAAAAATTCCATTAAAAAAAAAAAGCGTCATCTTGGATTTGCAGTGCGCGTTTAAACACTAGACTGACATATTTTTAATACTAAATTAGGAGCCCAAATTCATTGAAGCATTTTCAAATGGTTCTTTCAAAGCAAGATCCATGGGTTGTCGAGTACAACAAGCAAGACTTTACTGGCATCTAAATCTGGATTTAAAAGTCCGAACCATGATTACTTGAAAAGGTAAAATTCTCTCGGTCAGAGTTTGTCTGTGCTGCCACCAGGGATTATAGTAACGTCAAAGATGTACCACAATAAACTCTACACAAGACAAGGTGACAAGGTGAATGTTATAGTCAGTTTTATAAAGCTTACACTGGCTGACCTTTTTTTCTCTCAAGGTGCTGCTTACTAATAGGACTAGAAGATGGTATCAAGTATTGAGAAAGGGATTTCTTACTAGTAAAATTATAGGGACAGTGCATATGAACGAACAATTCTGTAAATGCACCCGTTGAGCCAATTGATTCACTTTCAATAGCAGTTGAAAATAACTATTAAGGGGCCTGTTGAGGGATTACTTGACAGATCTCTTAGTAATTCAGGTAGAGATGCAATCTGAAAAAAAATACATAAATAAATAAAAAAATCCTTTATGGCAAGTTCAGTGGAGTAATTTGCCCTCACGTCTGAAACAGTGTGCCAATGATCAGGTACAAAAGGGCCTGAAAGAAATCGTTGCAAAAGATTGAGCACTTTGATTTTTTTTCTGAATACAACTTATCTTCCAGCTGTTACTTACCTGCACTCGTTTACTGACCTTTGTCGGATTGATCGTGTGTCTTTTTTAAAAAAAAAGTTAATTCTTGAGGACAAAACTGACATGTTGTCTTTGGTGATAACATAAAAGATCCAAATCAAACCACTCTAAGGATTTCAGCACTGATATTGTGGCGTCTTTTAAGTTGAGTTATTAACTCATTACAACTCGTCACCATGCTAACAAACCAAATCAAATCTGGAGTGCAAAGGTCAAAACAGCTGGACTCTTGTTGGAAAGTCATCAAGGAAACGCACCTCCTTTGCATCCATTACTGTGCCCACACCCACAGTTAGCGCTGTAGTGGGAACCTTCGCCAGATCTCCATCAAAGAACCTGGCGTTAGCCATGATTGTGTCCTTTGCCAAAGTCTTCACTCTGGTCCGTGATGTCAGGCTTGAACCGGGCTCATTGAAGGCAATGTGGCCATCAGGCCCAATGCCTGAACAGGAAAAGCAGAATATTGTGATTTTTACTGCGCACACAGTGACCTTATTCCACAATGAAATTGATTCAATGAAAAACAGCACAGTCACTGAACTGCTGACCTCCAACAAAGAGCTCAATTCCCCCGGCAGCTGCAATCTTTTCCTCAAAGGCTTGGCACTCTACTTGCAGGTCTGCGGCGTTGCCATCCAATATGTTTGTGTTCTCCGGTCTTATATCGATGTGCTTGAAGAAATTATTCCACATGAAGGAGTGGTAGCTCTCGGGGTGATCTCTAGGAAGTCCTGGACAAGATGGTTATGTCACGTGATCGACAGAAGCTTAAGAGTACAATGGGGGGAAAACAAAAAAAAGCATGTCTGTGCGGGGAAGGAGGAAAAGAAACAACATACCCACATATTCGTCCATGTTGAAAGTCTTGACATATTGGAAAGAGAGTTCCTTCTTTTTGTAATATTCGATCAGTTTCTTGTAACAACCCAGAGGAGTGCTCCCTGCAGAGAAGCGGACACAGAATGCAACTCAAAATTTCGGGGTTTAAAAGCTTTTGCACGTCGTTACCGAGACGCTTGTGCAAGGGGATTTGTGTACTGCGAAGGAAATGCTGCAGATGGAATGGAATTTGGTCATTTCCGAGGAGATGTAGGATACGAACCCGTGGGGAGCCCCATGGTGAAATATCGGTCCGGGCCCGGTTTGAACTGCAAGATCCTATTCCTAATGTACCTGGCAGCCCAGTCACTAGCCTCATCGTAGTCATTCAGAATGATCAGCTTCATCGTCCTCCTGAGTCAGAAAACAAGAGCAATCGTTCGCTTTGTTTTGTCTCGAAGGCTGCAACGAAACTCACCCAAATCAGACTTTAGACTCATCAAGGGATAAAACTTAATGCAGCTGCAGTCAAAGAAAGAAAAAAACACCACTGGCACATTAACACAACATCTGATGCAAGCTGTCGCTATCGACCATGTAGTAAACGTAACACGTTTTACAATACTATATTAATATTAGGGTCACGATGATAGGAAAACAACATTGGTGAGGCGATTGAACTTACGCCTCGGGCTGCCTGAAAACGCGTTCACACTGAAGACGGTCCGATCATGTGACCATCGACAGGAGGAGCTCGCGCGCGGCGGAATTGATATCCGGTAACATTCGACAGCGGCTAGAAGCTGAAGCTAAAGCTAAAGCTAAAGTTAGATTTTGTAGCTCGAATGACGCGTTTTAGCGAGACCGCCCGACCCCCTGTCACGTCCCGCGACCAGAACGCGTCGTGAATTAATGTAAACCCGATTATGTCCCTCTTATCACGAAACTGAAGTTTTACATTTCAAAAGGTTTATATGTGGCTATATTTTCATTTCACCCGCTGAGCAAGACAGAAAAGGCAATTAAAAGCCACGCAATAGAACAGAGTACACGCCAAAAAGAGCTCCCACCACTTTTTATTTAATATTTTAGCGCACCCACTTTCTCTGCCAAAGTATCTCCTTTCTGCCCCGAAATGACCCAATTTTATTCTCATAATATAGTCCACCAGTTTTGATGCTGAAGTAACAGATATGGTTGATACCATCTGCAGATGCAGTTTAATGTGATAGTTGCCTGCAACTCGTTATTTCCAATCTTCTTTTAAAGAGACAGGTGAGCAATTTGCGTGTTCATACTTCCACATCTTATGTAAAGTCAAGTGCTTTTGCCAACAAAAGAGGGTTTTTTAATTCATACGAGTCGTAGAATTTCCTTTTTAAAGAAAATCGTAATTATAATTGTGGAGGGTGACCCCCTCCCTTAACAAAAAATGGTAGCTTCTTTTACTATTAAAATTACAAGTGATTTTCAATAACTTTAATAAAACCATATTGTGACACAGACCAGAACACTTACAGGGCACACAACAGAAATAAATACCATCATGTGTACAGCGCTCATTGTCATACAGGCTTATTGCAGCTGGCTTAAGATTTATGTCATCAGGAAAAGAGAGATGCATGCTTTGTCATTGGACAGAGAGAGATCACCAGCAGTTGGGTTCGGTGTGCTAATAACCCTGTCTAGTTTTGACTGAAGTGCTGTTCCTGAAAAACTTTCACCTGCTCTGATACACACTCAGACTGCATCTCAATCTGAAGTAAGCAGCTCCCGTTCAGCTTTGCTCGGGGAGGTGCTGGGCTTGATTTAGTCAAGGTCCATCTCGGGCTTGGATTCTGTTTCTGAGGTGGGGTTGCCTGTGTTCTCGCCCATTCCTTTGTCTGCGGTGTCGTCCGGAGCTTTTTCCTGTCCGTTGACAGGCCCATTCTGCTCTGCAGGTGTGTCCTCCTTGGGGAGCTCCACCTTGGGCTTGGGCTTGGTTACAATAGGGTTGCAGGCAGAGAAGAGTTCCTGGGAAATTACAGCAAGAACACAATAGAACATCAGCAGCAAAAGATGACTCAACAAGAGGTCTAGACACCTGCAAGATCATGACCTCACTGTCTCTTTCCATGAGCAACATTAATGCGCACAATGTCGGACCATGAAAAATTAAAATCATGAAGAAAATAGCATGTTTGCACCACTGCAACACATTAAGGTCAATGTGCCTTTTACTTTAAAAATTATACATTTCACAAAATAAGAATCTACCACACTGCAGTAGCAATTTCACAACCCTATTTCAAATCATACATGCAAATCTTGAATGTGGACTGTAATCGTAGCCTGACTTGGGTTTTGAAATCCATTGTTTTTAAAATGCACAATTTGAAAACCTGTCCATTTGTACTCGAGACACTCACCCTTGTTTTTGCCTGAATGTCTTTGACTTTGAAGGAAGGGTCTTCTGTCAAGCTCTGTTTGCTTTGTTGGTTCATGGCACTGTTCATCCACACCATCGCCTCGCTCGTCAGTCTGTCAACTTTCGTAACGTCTGCCTCCTCCAAATGGTCGTACTGCTCCTCCTGAAAAGCATTGTTGGAGTAGATTTAGGCAAATGCAAGGTAATATCCACAATAACTACTTGAAAATGGACATCTGTGATGCTTTTACCTTCATTTTGTATGCCTCGACAAATTTCATGTTCTGCTGGATTAGTTTTCCCAGCTCTTCAAATGCTTTGGGTCTCTCTTCAGCTTCTGTGTACCTTTCCTGAATGGGCTGCCCCAGTTTCTGCGGAGGGCAAGTGTTTTCAAACGATCTGATTTAACTGTCAGTACTGCGGTGCAGGGAGGAGGAGGAATTTTTACAGCAGCACCTTTAACCTTTACCTTTAACTCTGCGAGTCTGTCAATGTACACCTGTTTGAGTTGGTCCTCTCCATCTTCATACAGCCAGTTTTCAGTATCTTCCAACTTTAATGACAATGAATCTCTCTCCTGAAATAAAAAAAAAAAATGAAAAAAAAAAAAAAGGATTTTTAATGATTAAAAAAAAAATAAATAAAAAAAAAAATCACATATCACATATCACATAGAGAACACCAACTGTTAGTCTCTCTCGCGAAGTTGTCAGAAGCACTTCTTTACTCACAGATTCACAGACGAACTTCTCCAGCATCCCATGTAGTTTGTCCCTCATGTCGTACACGTACTCTTCCACATTATTCTTGGCATCGTTCCTCTCTTTCTCCAGTTTGTCCTGCATGATCATCTTACCCTGGAGGGGATTCAAACGGCAACTGTAACGGCTAATCACCTCAAAATAGATCAAGTGATCAAAGATGGCTGTCAGACATGTGTAATGTGGGCGGGTAAAAGGGAACGGGGGGGGGTTACCTCATTTTCAACAAAAAGATTTAGCATGTCGTCTGCTAGCTGCCACTGTGGACTGTTTTCAATCGGAAGCTCCAGCACTTTTGTCTTGACTTTGGGTTTTTTGGCTTGAGGGGGCTGGTCAGACTTCTTCTCCCCTTTGTTCTCCTCTGTGGTGGTCTAAAAGGTAGGACAATAGACCAAGAGAAAAAAAAAATTGTATGAAAATTGTAAAAAATGTATTTCAAAGAGCAAAAGGCAAAACAGCAAAAGAGAGCTTTAACTACTGATAATAATATTACAAATTTAAAAATGAAGAGAGACATGTTAGATCTGTTTTACCTCCATCTCCTCGTTTTCTTGTGGCGTCTTGTCTGCTTCTTTCTGACCATCTCCCTGACCTTGCTCTTCCTGGTCTGTTTGCATTTTGCTCTGTTGCGGAGAAAACGGAAAGAAAAACACATCTCTGTTATAAAGAACAAAAAAAACAAACCAGACCAGGTCAAACGGGTGTAACTGAGTTCCGATTTTGTGTATATCACAACTGCCTTCAGTGAAAACATAAGCATCATGACACAAAAGTTCGACTGGGATAAAGGCTGTGTTCACAAGGTATCGAGGCTTTGATGCAATCCCTTCATTCCACAAAAGCCAAAGTAACCGCTCCATCACACTTCATAGAAGTGACTACAGCCACTCTAGATGATCATATCCAAATAAATAAAATACATCTGGTTTAATGACAAAAGTCTCATTAATTTGCACGAAGCTGGAAGTCAGACCCCTCCCGAAAAAACGCATTGCATTTTGTCGAGGTTAAAAATAAAACAGCAAGCAGATGCATATCGTGTATCAATGGGCCAGAAGACTACTTATCAGAACATTTTCCGTGTCCATGACAACGTTCATCTGAGAGGCTTACAAGTAAATAAAACAGACTGAGCTCCGCACGCACGCACGCACGCACGCACGCACGCACGCACGCACGCACGCACGCACGCACGCACGCACGCACGCACGACAAATGAATGCAGTTCTATTGACAATGTAATTAATCATGGTCTTCTGACATCCAACAAGCAAACTCAAATCTTTGACTGCAACACGCCCTCAGAACAACTCTACACAACCAAAAGTCAGTCAAAAGAAAGGCAGATGACTAACTCAGTTTCTGAGGGAATATCCTCTACGATCTGATCTTCGGTGACATTCAGTGTTAAGATCCTCCATAAAGGAAGGCACTAGTGGTTCTGGATGCATGTTTATTGTTCTGCCCGGACTCAAAAGTGCCTGAAGCGGGCAATTAAATGTATCTCGGACAAAGGGCGTCCTGCCTCTGACTTGCCAGTTAGCCACCACACTGGACTTTATATCTGAACAGAAGGTGCCTTAGGTGGCTGGCCCTGCAAAAACAACAAGCCAACCACACTAAAGAGCTGGGAAAGAAAAAACACCAATAATACGGGCAATGCCAAATATGCCATGACACGGATCCAACTTTCAAAATACAAAAAAGAAAATAAATAAATAAATAAATAAAAATCTCAAGGTGTGGCTGATCCCTGCATGTATGTCACAACAACGCAGGAAAACGGCATAAAACAGACAAACTCCCCAAACGATTTATCTCCATCAAACCTTGTTTATCCATTATGATAATTATCACATTGAGAAAGGCTGCCAGACACAACACTCAATTGGAGAAGACCTCCTCAAAAAAAAGACTTCCTCAAAAAACAAGAACCAACATGAGGGACCAAACTGGGGGACCATGCTGATTGCCTTATTGCCACACTAAATGAGGCAGCATGAAAATATCTCAATCTCTTTCTGGAACGTAATATAAGAGGTGCACCAAGAGAAAAAGAAAAACTGATCAAAGTTTACGGTGTTGATTCAATACTATAAAAAAATGCAACAATTAGGAACAACACAAAAGGAGCGAATCAAATAGAGCTAAAATCACAAACAATAGTCTTCGATTATTTCAATGGATGTCATACCTCCCCCTCTTTGTCGTTGGCTTGTTCCGTTTCCATGGGTTCTTCTGACTCATCAGACTTCAGGACTTCGACCAGAGAGGCGCTGGACACGCTGAATATGCCATGGATGTTCACCCGCACCTTAACTTTCACTTTGGAGCTCTCACCTGATGCCTGCGGGACAACCTTCTGAATGAGAAACTGGCCTGTAGGGAAGAGGAAAAAATATCTTCCATGATGCCGTTGGTTAGTCCAGGTGAAGTTGCAAATTCTGACCCCGATGTGCAAATCTATCTAACCAAGTGGATAAAAAGGACGGCCACAAAAAACACTGCTGTACCTGGTGGGTAAGATAACCGAGGCAGTTCACTTACCAATAGTGGGATCAGGGTAGGGCAACTCATTAGGGCTATTATAGTAGGCCTCCAGAGAGAAAGGCTCCTTGCGGTAGAAAGTCAAAACTTTGGAGAAAGGTGCGGCGTGGTTCATAGGAAATACTTCACAGTCACTGCGACAAACAAGTATTAAAGGGTCATTGCCAAATCCCGTGAAGTGCGGAAGCTTGAAACTGGCAACAGGTGGTAATGAGATTTTTTTTTTTTTCTTACCTCACACCTTCCTCGGCAGCAGAATGCCACTTGAGGGAGATGGGATATGGAACGATGTCAGTGATGGAAAACTCTCGCACTTTGAAGGCAGGGGACAGTATTGCACACTGCGGGGACAAAAGCAGAACTTTTTTTACTCATTATGAAGGAGAAGGAAAAAAAAAAAAAACATTCAGATGCTTACGCAACCAAAAGAAAATGCCAAATACCCATAAATGACAATTTCCTGTCACTTAAATCAGGAAGTGCTGAGGAAAGATTTTTTTTTTTTTCTACACAGTCAAGTGAGACATACCTGCAACGCACATCCTCTGGCAACTGCCTCATCAGCATTCAGTGTGGTGCTCAGCTCCTTCCCAAAGAACCTGCTGATTCTCTCTTTGACAGCTGGAATCCTGGAAGCTCCGCCCACAATCTCTACTGCACAGATGTCTTCCTTTTTCAGCTCTTTTGTGACAAAGGGAAAGTTTTATCTGAATAACTGTTGCACATCTTACATACATACATACACACACACACACACACATATACACACATATATATATATATATATATATATATATATATATATATATATATATATATACACACACACACACACATACAAATATATATACATACACACATACATACATGCATACATACACAAATACATACATACATATTTATATATGTATATATATATATATATATGTATAACACACACACAAATGTCAAATGATCAGGCTCTTGTGAGTCGAGCAGTTCGAGTCATTCATACTCACTGGTGTTCTCCAGCAGACTCTGCAGTGGTGGTTCAACCCTGGCCAGAATATCAGCGCACATCTCCTCAAACTGAACCCTTGTATGAAGAAAATTAAAAAAGAAATAAAAAGTGTAATTTTAAAAGTGTACACCCATTGAGGACACAAAGCACATCATTCTTCGAGTTGGTGTACCTGTTCAATTTCCCAGTGACGTCAATGTCATTCATGAAGCACTCGATGTTCAGTGGCAGGTCAGAGGAGTTAGCGCTCATGAGTTTCTTCAGCTTTTCACACTCCTGGTAAAGTCTGACGAAAGCCCGAGGCTTGGACCTCACGTCGAGCTTGTACTTCTTGCTAAATTCCTCACAGAAATGGTTAACTAGTACATCATCAAAGTCCTTCCCTCCTAACTCTGGGTCGCAGGCAGTGGCGAGAATCTGGGAGACAGGGAGAAGACGGCAAGAGGCAGAAAACGTGAAAGCCCGAAAACAGAGAAGCTGACAAAGCACAGACACAATGACTGGATAGTTCTTAGTAGGAGTGTAATTAGAAAATATGACCATGTACTTTTCACAGCAGAAAACGTAATTGCAACTGTGTGTCAATTGAATTTTGATTCCCAGCACAAGGTAAGTTTTTTTTAATATATAATTACTGTATCAAAAATATGGTCATGTTTGGTTGATAAAACTGAATTAGGAATTTATGGCACTGTTACACCCCTGCTCCAAACATCATTCTTAGAATGTGCACCTTGAGTTTGCCTTTGTTGAAGGCACAAACTGATGTCTGGTATCCAGAATGGCCCAGGTCCACAAACACCACATTCCTGGCCTTCTCCTCAGGAGCAGGAAGGTCCTGCTTGTAGATCCCGTACGCTAAGGCCACTAGAAGGAAACATTTATAGTGTGAATGCTCTGACCCAGTATTAGTACTTTAGTCCTTTTCAAGGCAGGGTTGAAATAGGTTAACTGTCAGCAATGCTCAGGCTAAGCTAAACACAAACTGAGATTTATGATTCTACCATTTTTTATCTTTGCATCTATAATAATATCCAGCCTACAAAAGACAGTGATTAGAAGCAGCAAATCTTTTTTAAAAATCATAATTTTATAAGATCATGGACAGTAAGCTTCTACTTTGAGACATCACATATGTACCTTCTTCATAGAGCTTGGATCCACAAGATTTAAATTTTCCCCTGTTTGATGCTATAAAACTTCACAGAAGATTTATTTTCTTAGCCAAAAGCTATAAACATATATATTCTGCATTTGGGCTGTTATGAGCATTGCAAATTTACTAACCATATTTGAATTAGCCCAAAACAATAACACTTCATATATGAACCATTCAGATCTTGCAAGCCATTGAGCTCACTTATTTGGTTCTTTAAGCTCTATTTTTCATTTTCTGGGTGTGTTCAAAATTGCACAGTGCATACCTGCAGTCGTTTCATTCATAAGCCTCAGGCAGTTGAGTCCAGCAATCTGCGCAGCATCCACTACTGATCTCCTCTCAGAATCAGTGTAGTAGCAGGGGACCTGGTTCAAATGACATTTAATAGTCAAAATCGTGTGTTGTGCTCAGACCAAAACACAAAACTAATTCCCACCACGTGTAACTTCCTTGGGCTTATAAGCAGTTTTACATCATGTTACATATATAGGTAACATAAATTAAAACATACCAACACATCTAACTTGCTCATCCCTGGTAATGTGTTTTATTTTTTCCTTTATACCTCTGACAAAAATCCATGACAGTACATACAAGCATGTCTGGGAGTTTTCAAACATTTGAATAGAAATAAAAATAAATCAATAAATAAAAAGCTGCGTTCTGGATAACCACGCTGCAGTGCTTTGGTCGCAGTGATCAGGCAAAAGCAGGTCTTGTCAGGTCGACGCGTCAGACTAGAGCTGGGTCTGACCTTGCAACATTTTCTGCATGCGTCACGCTAAAATAATAAAGGCAAGTCTCATCAGGAAACCTGATGTACAGCACCTGAGTGGGTGGAGCACAGGTGTTACTGTAGCAGGGTAGAGGTTTTAATACCCGCCTCCAGAAAAAAAAAAAAAACATCCCATGTCAAAGGACATGCTGAAAGCTGCAGTACAATGTCACACTTACAGAGACAACACAGTCAGCCACAGGCTTCTTCAGTGCACTTTCTGCTGTCTCTTTCAGCTTGGTCAGCAGCATGGCAGTGACTTGTTCAATGCTGAACACCTTCTCCTCCTCCATGTACATGACCTGTCGGAGACGCAAAATTATCAAACCTCCGTTGAGAGAGAGAAAACACAGCACCGACATAACGATTCCTGTCTGTCTTGGTTTCTTTTATCGGGGTCACATCATGTTAGCTGTAACTAAAACCATAACTACCATCCGTGGGATGGAAGCAGGCAAGGGTAAGCAAGCAATTTATTAAGTCAAAATTTTACTTACAAAAGTTTCAGCATTTCTATAATAAACACACCCATATTAGTCAGATGAAAATTATGTTTTATAGGGTTTCAGATCTATATGCGTATCACAAATCAATGTTCAATATTAAACATGTAAAATAACTTTGTAATTAATTCAACACAACATATGTTATTTGAAGTGCCACATGAATAAATGCCATGAAATGAGAAAAACAAGATAGGAGTTATTTATATAACAACACAAATAAGCACAATTTAAAGCATGAGGTTAGTTCAATAATCTTACTATGTTGATAATAAAATAAAGTGCCTGTGTCTTTGGTGGCTGTGACTTAAAACAGGTGACACTTATTCTTCTTTTCCTTTCGGCTTTTCCCTTCAGGGGTCGCCACAGCGAATCAACCTCCTCTGTTAAACCTATTCTCTGTATCCTCCTCTCTCACACCAACTCGCTTCATTTCCTCGCTCACTACGTCCATAATTCTTCTCTTTGGTCTTCCTCTAGACCTCCTGCCTGGCAGCTGCAATTCCAGTATCCGTCAACCAGTATATTCACTATCCCTCCTCTGTACATGACCCAACCATCTCAGTCTGGCTTCTCTGACCTTCTCTCCAAAACATCTAACGTGCTGTCCCTCGGATGGATTAATTCCTGATCCTATCCATCCTCATCATTCCCTAAGAAACAACTGACACAACATTTACAAATAAAGTCCATTATGGAACTCTTTTATTTGATGAAAATGTAAATCTACTCAGAAAGACATGAACATTTACAAAGTACAAAATCACAGCAAATTACCAAATCATTATCAAAGTACAAGAAACTGCATGGAGTTCAATAACAATAAAATCAACTATAATAATGGCCTTTTTAATGGGAAAACAGTAAGTTGAGCTCAGCCTTGGGGAAAGGATATTTACTATCAAAAGCAGTTTTAATAATCATGGTCATCATCTGTCAAATGGGCTGTTTTCGCAGGCAAAATATAATCCTGAACAGTGTCACGGGTTTCCAAACTCTAGTTCCGGTCAGCCCAACATGGCAGACACATTTACTAACTTCAGCAAGCACAGATATGCTACGTCACAGCTGCAATAAAATTGTGTTAATCTACAAGCTTATGCTGATTGCTGGCATGAAAAATGTTAAACATCTACAGTGATAAAACTACAGATTGAGTCATAATCAGACATGAATTTTCATTGAAGTTAGTTAAAAAGATATTTATTCATGAAATGGTTCAGTGTTACCCACGATGCTTTAGAGGAGGTGCAGATTTTACAAGATTGCAGGGGTAGAAGACCCCAGTAAAAGCTCAAAGGTTGTTTTACTTCATCAATTGGAAACTGATCTTCTTGGTCCTCTCTTACCTTGATTCCAGTGGTTCCTGTGGGCATTTGTGCAATATCATAGACAATACTGGATTTGACTCGTTGCACGTATGGATCTGAGAAGGCCCTGCCATGGAACCGCTTGAAACCTTGGACTGTGTTCTTGTAGTTTGTGACGACCTATTTCCCCAGAAAACAAATTTATCAAATTATGTAACATCTGAGTTCAATTATTGGAGGACAAAGTGTGCTCTTTCGTTGATATTTGGGTGGAAGTATTACTCCCTTTTTTATTTAAACCCCTGATGTGGTGCCACTTCCTACATACCTGGCTTTTTGCAGCAGCACCAATTGATCGATTCCGAGGTCCAAAGGAGACACATGCTCTGAAAACAGAGAACAATTCACGTTTTCCCTCGTAATCCGTTTTGAACAAAGAAGCCGTTCGATCCAAACGGTTAACCTGAAATCGTTGTGGGGACGATGGCGATGATGGCCATTTGTGACGCGGATTAATTTAGATTTTTACCCCCTGTACGGACATGACCATGGGAAATTTAGCTAAAGCAGAACACAATGAAATCATCAAGTCGTTTTTGACAGCCATGATCCGGCCCCCTCCCGTTACGCTCTCATTCGCCGGTATGCCTGACAGATTTTTTTCAGATAAAACCCCGCTGTTTCGGAAAGTCTTCTGGGTGTTGCCAACGATATAACTACCTAGCAACCCAGTAAATATCCCGTCATGTGATGTAGCTCTGGGTTTTCTTCGAATTCACAATGGTGTCACTCCTGCTAGCATTAGCTCTCACATGCTGTTACGTGCGGTGCAATCCGTGTGCATGCTAACTAGCTAGGTGCCTGTTAGCATCGCTCAATGAGTAATAAAGGAAATTCCGCGAAGTCCTTATTAGTTATCGACACAGAGTGAAGGGTTGCTTGTTCAATAACGTCTATAAATGACGGCACTTACGGTGTAGATCGGTCGCTGTATTCATTAGCGACCGTTTCAATCCCCCCGGCTCTGGCTACTGCTACATAGCAGCTCATGAATCCGACATCAAATCCGACAACTGACATCTTCGCTGGCTAACTAAACAGTGCAGTGAATACAAGGAAGAACGGAGTGCGTGGTAAGTGCTAAAAGAGACGGCCGCGGCTACGGTGGGCTTCGGTTAGCGGACGATGATCCACCCTGGCTCTTGTTCCATGAAGCTGGGTAGCAGCATGCGGTACACCGGCTGATGATGCTCGACAGCGTTCAGGAATTTTCTAACCGTGCCGTCAACCAATCGCAAGAGAGACCGTTCTACTGCGCCACCTAGTGTGCGAGAAAGGAGACTACATTCACTCCCCTTGTCTGGAGGCGCCTCTCCGCCATGTTGCTGTTTCACCTCCAGGACGAGGAGTGTCATCTACAGCCGATCAGAGAAAGCGCTTCCACTTAGGATTTCACAGTCCAGTAGAGATGCGTTTGTTTCTCTTGGACATGGTGCATTTCACAGCCAACTTGCCAAAGCTCTCCGTAAGACTGTCAGGAGCAAGGGATGCAGCGCCCAGACTGCCAGCAATCCAGGTCGAACTCCAGTGTCAGTCACACCACCCACCTATCTTGCAGCAAACGACTTATACTGTTTTTTAATCCCCGACCAAGAAAAAAGTAATATGCAAAAGGAATCATCCAACTGCTACTAGCTAAAGCTGATTGTCATGGTTGTGCTTGCCATTAGTGATTCATCAATTTCTTTAGGTTAAAATTAAAAAAAACTATAGTAGGAATGAGCGGGGCTGACAGCTACACTTTTCCAAGAATAAGGTTACATTGTTTCAGACAAATTGTACAATTCCAAAAGACCGAAATAATTTTACATTCTTGAGAGAATGTAAAAACATTTTATGGCTGAATGAATTCATACAGAGCAGATATCCCATAAATATTTTTCATTTTTATTTGTGAAACAAAATTGGAGACAGGGACAAGGTATCAGAAAGGTGTCTGGGGTTCATTCCTCATTCTCAAAGTTGGCAGGATTCTTCCTCTTTCCCTGTTGGTGGACACTGTTGCCCCAGGTGTATGTCAGGTACATAACGGCCATTGCTGCCGGAAAAAGGAGATTAATTAAATTAGAACACAACGATTTAGACGAAAAAATATCTGCAATGTTTTACACGGAAACAAGACTGCAAGGATTTAAAATAAAAAAGACTCGCATGGGAAACTATCACTCTCATCGAACCAAAAAGGAAGAAAACCATAACATTCAAACAGATTGAGATTTCTTTGCAAAATAAAGCTTTGGAGCATGGATTTACCAGTTTGTACTTAAAAGTCAATAGCCTTGACATTTGTCAGCTCCTTTTGTCTGCTTCTGTGCTTAATATAAACTGCTGCAGTAACAGGTCAGGAGAGGTAAACAAGGTACCACAGTTCATAGTTCACTAAGATTGGAGTTATATTGTTTATAATGTGCAGTTTCTTTGGCCAAAGTATTTGTTGAAAATATGGGTGATGTAGTCCAACTTAACAAGATTCATGACCTCAACAATGGAGATATATTAATTTGCATGTGCTTACTGAGTAATGACATGTTTCAATCTTTACAATTACTACCACTATGACATCAATGAAACTACATTCTCCCTTTGCTCACTCACATTTGGTAGAAAATGCCTTGTATAACTGTTGCATTGTCCATGACAGAAATAGAAAAAAATACTCACGGGGTGCAACTTTGAAGAAAGAACTGGTGAACCTTCTCCAAACATTGGGGATACCCTTAGAGAAGTAGTTTGGGAAAGCTCTCTGCTCAAAGGGAGACAGACTGTATGTGATCACATGTCTGATCCTGGCCAAGTCTCCAAAGTGGCGGCCCATGTTCACCAGAGAGCTGATCTGAAACAGCAGCAGAATGGTCACAAATTTTAAATAAACATAACATGACCCCAAATGATTCGAAGTAAGAATCATGAACTACTTGTGAAAAATAAGCCAATGTCCTTGAGGATTTTATGTACAAGTAATACTACAGAAATTATCCAAAGAGGTAATTCAGCCTTTATGTTTTATGTCGTTTGTAAAAACACAACACCCTTTTCTACAAGGCAATTTCAAAAGTTGAACACAACTACAAAGGAAATCAGAACTATTAATAAGTTGCGATGAAAAGTAGAAGATAAATATAGCTCTGGCGTGCGCCTTGGGTTTGGATTGATTGAATTTATATTACACAGTGGGTGATTCGGATCTATTCATATTTGAGTTGCGATATCCGTGATTTAAGGTTGGATACTTGACAGCTCCAGGTTTCAGTTTGGGCATTGATGGAAGAAACTTAACTTGAGGTAATGCTATGATTTGTTCATTAACAAAATCATAACACTACTGGGCTATAAAGTGCTGGCCTGAGGCGGCGGAACATTAGCACAAGCTAGCCAGCCGGACGCTGGATGCTAAGGTACAAACATTAGACCTTGAGCCTTTCCCCGGACTGGCGTCTATTGCCAACCCTTAGGAAACAGAATTTTGACTTTAAAGAGGCTCATGACACTCAGCGAAATCCCACACGGCCCAAGAATAAAGACAGCGAACAACAACAGCGACGATTAAATTGTGACATTGAGACTCACCGTGCTGCTTCTCGGCTCGACAACGTTTCCTGACCTGAGAGATCGCGAGCGGGGTCCTTTTTTTTAAGCTTGATTTGACAAGCGTGGAAGAAGATGCCGCCACCTAGCGACCTGGAGGCTAATTGCACCCCATGTGCAATTCCAAAGGTTGGGTAGGCCTATTGATCTCAGTGGTAGACGAAGTACTCGGGGTCGTTAACTTGATGTGTAAAAGGTGTAGACTTAAAGTATCAAATTATATTTCCTGAACTATAAGTAACTTCAGCACAAGGAAATCACGAAAAATTTTAGAATATCCATGTGAAGCAATTCTTGATACTTTGTAATATATCAGATCACATGAAAGTGTGTCATACCCTTAGTGTCCTGAAATTTGAAATAGTTTAACACACTGCTAAACATATGAACATGGCAGTTCAAAGATACAGTTTGATATATACAGATAAATGTTGAAAAAAATTGAGCACTTTTCCTGACAGCAGGGTGAAACTATGTATTATCAAATGTAATTTCTCCAGTTCAAGGATTCAATAGTGCACTGAAGTTTAGTGCACGCATTGGAAAAGCAACTCTCCATCAATGGTTAACCCTGATCACATTGATCCCAGACCTTATATTTGGTCCTGTAACACTTAACTGAGCATAGTTACCAATTTTTTAGACAAACAGTTGTTGTGAGACTAAATTGACTCAAATCAGACTATCACCGTCATGCTGCGCTCTGTTTTGATTCGAAAGCCTCCATCATAGCATGTAGATCCCTGGAGTTCTAACCTTGTTTCTAAATTCTGAATAGGGTACTTTATGCTTTAGACACATGCATGCAGAAGAAAACTCGAGTTTTGCATGATACATTTTCCAACTCCTTAGAGCATTTATTTTCATTAGCTTGAATATCCCTGAGCACAGACAAAGTGAATTCGTTCAAATTGCATAAATAGACATGGTGCATTTAGTCAGATTCAACCGATACAAATTCATACTTTTGCAGTCAATTCACACAAATGTAGTCACTCAGTGACCAGAGGTAATAAATACACACTGAAACCTTGACAGCTCTCATTCTGGACATTATGAAGACCGGTGCTATTGAGACACCAGTCTCAGAGTAATCCCCAGGAATAAAATTACATGTAAAATGTTTGATAAAGAGCTTATGTCTGATTCATCATCACCACCTTTCCAGAACAGGGTTACTTAAAACTTGACAGTTGTGTTAAAGAAGGAGGACAGACCAACCACCCAGACTAAGTTAACGAAAATGAAATCACATATTTTCTCTTCAAGTGTGTGATATTCATCACCATGCTGCAACATTAAGTTAAAGAAGGTGCTGAATTTTAACCCTCACTTGCACGGCTTCAACAGAAAGGATTTTTTTTTTTTTTTACTTTTTTCCCCACAAGGATAAAATACTCTGTTTAAGTAAACACACCTGCTCCAGATCAAACTTCTTTCATGCACAGCAATTATTGAAATTCATGAAATCACTGAGCCGGGTCAGAATATCTGATAGTGCATCTGCAGTGACTGACGGAAACATTTGCGAGGTTGTTTTTCAGCTTTTCAAATAGGGAAAGATAGATGTTTAGTTTAGCGACACGTGCACCTGGTTGCGACCATGTCCTCAAACTCCTTGTAGACATAGGAGCCATCCTCCTCAAAGATCATGACGCTGAGGGGACTGTAATGGGAGGGAATACATGAGGGCCTAGGCACAGAGGAATCCACCTTCTCATATATGATGTTTTGCACCATCGTGTGGACTGGGGAACCATAGATGAAGCCCATGGTTCTTGGGCAGACACCTCTGCAGTACCTGGGGTTATATTTTGGTGGGAAAACGATCCAGTGATCCAATTTGAGCTGGCTGAATCGCACCCTGAAATCATACAAGGCACAGTCACTCGTTTGATATTCAGAGCTGGAAAGAAGCTCAGGCAAGTGGATATCCAGGCTTTTATCACCTCGTTTGCTCTTTGGAGACTCCCTTTTCCATCTCCTCTTGTATTTGAACCTCTCATCTGGTTTGAAAATCATCTGCTTGTGAAATGTATTCGCTGCTTTGGAAGGTGTGTGACTCTCTTCAGGAGGGAACTTGTGACGGACACCTTTGCTGGTGTCGTTGAGGTACAGAAGCAGCGGAGGGGATCTCATAGTGTACTCCAAGGAACCTCTGTGCCCATCGTTTATTGCGTGTTCTTCATCCGGGCAGGTGATATTGATGAGAAGGTGTATCTTCTGCTTTTTGAGAGGCTGGAGAAGCACAGTGACATCCACCTCCACCCAGTTTCTCCCTCCTGGCCTGTTCGCGCCGGTGGTGAAGTTCACAGCTTGTTGGATCCCTGGACATGGCTGACACTTGTTTGAATGGTCCCTCTCCTTGATGCTCAGGTAGCACATGGAGTCAAGATGGTCGAAATTGTACAGCAAGGCCGACTTCAGAAGTTTCTCTTTTTTTCTTACTTGATCAAGGCTGTAGGACAGATCCTGCATGTAACTCTCTGTGGGAAGAGGCAAAAGACAACGGAGCACTGTGTCAACATCAAATACTCATACCATGAACGTCATTGAATTAATTTGCTGTGACGATAGGATCTCAGTGGGCTTCAGCTGCCCCCAAGACCCCGAGTGCAGGATAAGTGGCATACAGAATGAATGAATATCTTGAAAAACTATGACAACACATTTAGCAGCCTGATTTATTTGAGGTTGTTTTTTTAGAAATACTCCATAAACTCTCTTTTCAGCAAGCAGAATTTTTTGCTCTCCAATAAAATCATGCAGTGACATAGTATTGTAAAGCATTGTTCATGCCAACAACTGATATTTTGTTCTGTTCCACTTTTTACAATCGTTGACCGAAATGCAAATTCAATCTAAGTGATCAAAATCTTACCATGTTCATTTTTTTCTGCTATTCGTTACCTAAACGGCCACATTGAATACATCAGGATTTTTTTTTCCTGCTCACCTTTATTACTTCTTGCAAGGCACTCGTCTTGCGGCTTGATGAGTCGGACCGTGTTGTAGAGTTTATCCCCATCCAAGCTCCTCTGCACCCGCGATGACTCCTTGTAGACCTCGGTCAGGTATTTCATGTACTTGTGTTCAGGTTTCATCTTTCTCTTCAACACTGGGTTCCACCTCGACCCTCCGTGCTCGGACAGAGCTTTGAGCAGCGGGGAGAAGATGCTGCCGTACTGGTAGTGAGCGGCGGCGGGGTCGTCCAGGCTAGGCATCGCATGGGAGCGTGTGTGAGACGATCTGACCGGTGGGATGCTAGGAGTGACCAGCAGCAGCAACATACCAGTGCGAAAACAACGAAGGATATCTGGCACCAACATTTGTTTGGGTTGTTTTTTTTTACCCGATACAAAAAAAAAAAAAAAAACTTAACCAGTCGAAATGAGGAGAGACTCCACGGCAAGCTTGAGGTCAACAGCGTCAGACACGTGTAGGGCAAGAACAGGTGCTGGCAATCACGTCCATCACTCAGCCCAGGTAAGGATATGACCGTGAATGCGCCCGGACGAGCGGTGAACCGAGGGGTAAGAGGGTCTGAATGTTAGAACCAAACGGCTCGGAAAAACCCGAGGTAAAAAGTTTCACCTTTTTATATTTGGTTTGTTTTATTAAACTATCCAATTAACTGCTCGGGCGGCTGAATTTTACGTCAAAGACCTGCATAAAGGAAGTTCTCCTGGGCTACCACCCCCAGTGATTTGTGATCATTGGTTCGGTCCGATTTTTGAAAGCGGAAGTTCTTCCAAAATGCATTTCATCACCTGAGTGACAGCCGAGGGCAGAGGTCTGAAGTCAAATACATTTAGTAACAACATTTGCGTCACAATACAAGTTGTATGACGCGATTACAATTTGTATTGGGTGTGAGATATTTAACATTTTGAATGTTTTTTCGCGGCTCATTTAAAGCGACACATCCAACTGTCAATTGCTTTCAAAGACAGTGAGATGGACGTCATTTTCTCAGGACTAGATGTGTAGATCAAGCAAACCAAGAATTTACAAGATGAATGATGACTATCACTGAGGATTCTATTTTTCCCCTTTAGATGCCAAGGATAACAGGAATAACTGTCTAAGCGGACTGCCCCTTTGGCCCCCTTAACCTGCACAATGTAATACACAACTTTGGCATTTCCTTCTCCTATCCAGCTTCTTACTTTAACTGATAAATTCCAAAGAAATTTAGTGATATGTTTTAAGAAGTCTTAGAAAAATAAATGTTTCAATCACAAGTTGGAGGCACGATGGAAACATGCTCACACTGAATAATTTAATCTAAAATGGGTTTCTTTAAGTTGGAAGTGATCAACCAGGACACAGAAGAGCTTTTCATCTTTGAACAACAATTTTTGAAATCATCAGCAGCAGTTTCATATTTGGCCCGCCAGTTAAAGCCACCTGCAGGGGATCATCTTCAGATATTAGCAAGAATGTAAGGCAAGTGGAGCTCAAATAGACATTTTTTGACAAGTTTCAACACAAACAATGATTGCTGACTTCGATATGTTAAGAAGTTAACATCAATGTTGCATGGTTCATGTCAAGGAAATAGGGAGTAAGAGGACAAGAGTAACATTCCTCCAAACTGAGATTTTATTTCTGATTGGTGATACCATCACATTTTACAATGTGTTTCCATTCCTTTCCGTCTTATGTAGTGGAGACAGAAAATACAGTCATATTCAATGTTGTGGAGGCACTTTTCTGACACTCCCTCACTCTGGACTCTCTTAAGGTGCAACATCACCTGGCAAATGTCTTGTTCACTGGGTTTTTCTGGAGAAAAATAACTCTTTGTGCTTTCCAGTTAACCCATTCCCTCCTGCTGTTATATCTATTCCACTCTCTGATATGATTTCCTGTTCTTACGAGAACAAATTTTCAACAATTGTTGAAATTGTTTAAAAAAGTCCTGAAAATGCATAGCTATTTCTTCTATGATCTATTCAGAAAATATGAATATGGCAGTCTCTGAAGAATATTCAATAATTACAATTTCAGGCATATATTTCATCTTTGCAAATTCAAAATTACTACCTATGTAAATGATAAGTGGTTGATATGGTCTCCACTGGTATAGAATATGAAGAACTGTATCTGTCTTGTGCTTTCATCAAATTCACTATATGAAAGACCCAAGGAATCAAAATGAAACAAATCATTTCAAACTATATCCTCAAAAAGCAGAGCTGGGTTTTGTGCTTAAAAACATCTAACATTATTATTGACGTGCTGATCGATTGAAGAAGCTGCACAAGCTATAAAACTTTACCCAATTTAATTCTACAGCTCGATAACAGTTTAAAGAAAAAAATGTTATGCTTTGAATTCTACTGTATTGTCAAGGATTTGCCCTCTCATCAGTAGATTTCAAGGAAGTTGAAGAACTCCAGTTTATTACATAGACTAGGAAGCCTACATGAAGTTTGGAGGTCACGTGTTTTGTAGAAACAGCAAAGGGTTAAGTTGGGACCTCTGGTACTGACTGGTATTTGATGGTTTGGAGCAGTTGCTATCGGTGTAGCTGCCCTTTCCCAGAAAATATAAGCACATTGTTTCGTCTCTTTTCATTTTTTTCCGGGATACTCAAGATCTGGGTCAGTTAAGGATGAGGGAGTGTTATTGTGCTCAAAGCTGAAAAAGGCAGAGCAATACATTCATGTTAAATCCAGGTATTGTAGAGCATCCGTTTTTTTCAGATCTCCAAATCATTGTAGAGTAATCATGAGCTTTTTTTTTTCCAAACAACATTGGAGGCTCCAATGAACAGTACATCTTGTCATGCTTTGCATGATGAACTCAATGTACAACAGCTTCTGTGTCACAACAGTTTGCTGCATACAACATGAACTGGAATGTTTTGATCCTCTCATTTAACAACCATATAAAATGCGCAGCACAAAAGCCCCTAAGTGGGGCCACATAAAAAACACAATTTGTAAATGCATTAAACAATTTCACAGTATACACGGTTGGGTCATGATTAACCACAAGTACAAATTGACATCACTATCATTTTAAGTTTTTTGCTATCTTTTCCTTACAACTGTCTAATTTTTGCTTCTCTGTAGATCCCTTGATCGTTTGTTTTTTGACTAGAATTTGTTGAATGGAAATTGTCTAAAAGCAAATAAGAATTGACAGAGCCGTTACAAACTACGAAGCAGAAAGTAAAGTAAGAACACTTACAAAACTTCAGCATGAAAAAAATAGATCATTTAAACTTTACATAGAAAAGGACAGGTTAATGAGTGTATCAGATTTCTTTTATTCCCAAAATGGACTTTAAACTCTTAAGTTTCTGGAATACTTTGATATTCATTTTTCAGCCCATGTATTATTTCTCAAATGCACATTTTCCATTCCGTTGCATTCTCGGCTGCTCTTTTTCTTGTTTTCAGACAACCTCAACTGTCACACAGCAAATTTGGCCGATTGCTTTTGCTTTCTGTGAGGCTGGAAGAGCTTACTGATGGTGTTGAAGCCTTTGGACTGCTCCTGGTACCCCCGGGCCTCTGTCTTCCCCCTGCACTTTGTGTATTGTGCTCCCCCCAGGAGGGCCCTGACCTCATCTGACACACCTTCCCCCAGGTAGTGGTGGGCTTTCTTGCCATTGTAGTCCCTTTCGTCCACACTGGCCCCATACGTCTGCACCAGCAGCAGCAGCATCTCGGTGTGGCCGTGAATGGCCGCGATGTGCAGAGGCGTGTAACCTCCGCGGGCTTTGCAGTTCACGTCGAGGCGCGCTCCTCTCCTCCCGGAGACGCCGAAGAGCTTGCGGACCATCTCGCTGTTGCCCTCCTTGGCGGCCCAGTGCAGCGCCGTGAAGCCCGACATGAAGTCCCTCCTGTGCGCCAGACGGGCGTCCCTCAGCAGCAGCCCGGGGATCTGCCCCCACAGCCCGGCCGCGCACTTCACCAGCCACTCGTGCGCCAGCGGCTCCAGAGGCACCGACTCCGGGTCGCGGGCGTCCTCCCCCGGCCTGCTCGGCCTGCTCGGGGGCCTCCCGTCGGGGGAGCCCGGGGGCGGCGAAGCCCGGCGCTCAGGTGAGGCGTGGGGCAGCGGTGCGGGCGGCCTGGGCGGGGATTTCACCGCGACGACGGCGAACACGGCCCCCGATTTCCCCCCGCCGCCGCCGCCGCTCACTCGGTCCCCCGGGATATTCACAACTTTGAGGGTGGTGTCCGCGCCGCCCGACGCCGCCGCCCTCTCACCCCCGCGGGGCGATGCGACTCCGCGGCAACAATGACCGTGGCGCAGGTTGTTGTTCTCCGCGTCCGAGCGGAGCTTTTCAGCCGCCTCGGAGCGCGACAAACTCGACGTCCGACTCGCAAAACTCTCATCCAGCTGCGTCTGTTCTTTGGCAAAGTCCCGGTACCGTTTCTTCGCCACCACAAACTTCACGCCGTCGATCTGCCGGACCACCGCGACGCCGTTCACCGACTTCTTGAAGAGCTCCCGGTTGAGCCGCTTCTGCGCGGGGTCTCCGCCGGCGATGAGAGCCCCGAACCCGGCCAGCAGCTCCGAGTTCTTCGCCTTCCCCCCGCGCTCCAGCAGAAAGGACAGGACGGACTCCGGGGTCAGGGCCATCTTGCCTCCGCGGCGGGCACAAATATGAGGCCGATACAAAGCAGAGGGGGGGGGGGGAATAATCCCCTCTCTCCCCTACGCCGACCCCCCTCTCTCTCCCCGCAGACTCTTCCAAATTCCTGCAGCGGCGTTTAATGACCGCGTTCCCCGTGGGAGACTCCACTGTCACCGGTCTGCTGGATCAATACTTCCATGTCAAAGTTCTCAAACTCGTCAATCAGTAAATGGACGAAGAGATGAATTGAGTTATTTAGTACTGAATAAATACTTGATTTTCTCAGAATCAGAATCTCTTTAATCACCACAGCAATTTGACATGGTATGACCGTGCCTTAGAGCAGGCCGTTTGAGATGAGTTATAACGTACACAAAAATAAACTTTAACTTAGCTACAAAAAACACAGTTTGGGCAAGCGTCTTTGGGAATGGTGGGGAACAGGGAGTTTCAAGGATATGTTGAGGAATGTGATCGCCTGTTGAAATGTCTGGTGGTTTGATGGAATTGAACCTGCTGCCTGATGGGAGGTTGTGAAGAGGCAGTGAGCTGGGTGTGATGGTCCCTTGCTATCCTTCTCGCCCGCTGCCTGGATCTGCCGTCCTGTAGAACACTCACGGGTTCCTGTTTGTGGCCCATCAGGCAACTGGCTGGTCGCACGATGCGTTACAGTCTGTTTGATCTGTTTCCTTAAAAAATAAATGTATTTGATAATAAATAAATACCTGGAGGAAGGTGTGTCAGATGAGGTCAGACTGAGGCCGGGGGTACCAGGAGCAGTCCAAAGGCTTCAACACCATCAGTAAGCTCTTCCAGCCTCACGGAAAGCGAATAGCAATCAGCCAAATTTGCTCATGCATGACAGTTACACTTGTCCAAAAACAACAAAAACCGAAGCCAAGAATGTTACTGAATAGAAAATATACATTTGAGAAATCATACACAGGCTGAAAAATGAAAATCAAACTATTTCAGAAACTTAATAAGTTGAAAATCCAGTTTTTTCTATGTATGGTTTAAAAATCTGATTTTTATCATGTTGTTGAAGCTCAGTAGATTTTCTCACTTTACTTTCCGATTGGTGGTTTGTAAAGGGCTCTGTAAATTATTTATTCAGTTATGTAACTACTGAGATTTGGGGAGAAGGTGCAAGTTCTACTTTTATTGAAAGTATCATTTGTTTACCCCAGGATCCTTTTGTTAATTCCAGGTTGTTTCTGAGGTGCCGTGGGACAGTGGCATTGAGGAAAAGACAGGAGAAAGAGCTAGAGGTAGCAGAGATGAAGTTGTTGAGATTCTCTTTGAGACAAGGATGGACAGGATCGGGAAGGGGTCCATCCGAGGGACAGCATGTGGAGGAGATAATGTCAGAAAGAGAGGCCAGTCTGAGATTGTTCGGTCACGTACAGAGTGGGATAGTGAATATATAGGTAGATGGATGCTGACATTGGAACTGCCAGGCAGGAGGTCTGGAGAAGACCGAAGAGAAGATTCATGGATGCAGTGAAAGAGGACATGAAGTTAGTTGGTATGAGAGAAGAGGATGCAAAAAATAGGTTTAGATAGAGGAGGTTGATTCACTCTGGTGACCTCTGAAGGGAAAAGTCGAAAGGAAAAGAAGAAGATGGTAGAATGTGCAAACATACTGTAACTACACGAAAATATTTTCTTTGAAAAATACCCAAGTGAACTGGTACTGCAGTAAACAATTTGTATTGTGCTTCTGGAAACGAGTAGGCCTGCAAAATAGAATGAATTTGTTTGCGACAACACTCCCTCCACAACACAACACTGGCATATTTATGCAGACATACAAGTGGAGATTATACTCCACAAAAGTAGTGTGCACAAGAAAAACATTTTCATTTGTATTTTTTTTACCTTTTTTGTTACAGAATAGTTTTAATGAGTAAAACTTCACCTGCATCATTCTACTCATTGAATACCAGGAGCAAGAAAATCATTCATTCATTGATGTTAGTATTTCAGAGCTCTGTTTATACATTTGTGTTGAAAAAAAAGAGTTAAAAAATTTTAAAGCAGTCATTGATTGGAAGCATGTTTTGAAAAACAAATCTCCTCATAGAATATATAAAATACGGAAATATTCCTTTGTGGAAAGATATTTTAAATTATACTTATATTCACATTCCCACCTCCCCAAGTTACATTTAGATGATCTAAATTAGACTTATATTCTGTTCTGCTGTTTCCTTGTACAAACTGTTTTTCTTTTCACACTTACAGAGCATCTTACAGAACTGGAAACCAAATCTGGTTGGTATCATCAACTATTGCATTTAAAAACTTTTTATTTAGGAAAACTTTATTTAGTTTAAGGTTTTAAACAGTTTGTGTCCAGAAAAAAATGCAGATTTGGCTGTATTGTTGTTTATCTTGAGAGCTGTATCATTCATTTTTCTTGCAATGAAATCTCAATGGCCTCTGCCTGGAGTACACATCTGCCACCTTTCTGCAGACAGCTGACCCCCCCTGACAGTTTCCAGATACTTTTTGGCCTTTGTGGTTAGGTCAGAGGCACTCCTGACTTTGTCAAATGGTTTATTTTCCTATGCTGTCACTGGAATTTGCCATCAAACTCCTTATTTATCATCCAAATTTCAATTTGCATGCATTGACTCTAATTGAAAAGTCTAAATAATTATCAAAATTAAAAAAAACATAGTTACCTAGTTACCAGTGGTCGTTATTTTCCTGCTTTACGGTGTGAATAAATGAAAAACAGACTCCATGAGCCATAGCAGTATATTTTTCTTGCGCAAATGTAAATACTGGTATCAGCCCTTGCGTAGACCTGCATTCTCTTAAACACGGCAATGTGAAATATATATGTATATTGAGAAAATACACACTCACACACAGATAATCCATCACATTAAGACCGCCCTACTAATGAGTTGGTCAGATTTAAAACCAGCCCTGAACCACTCAGGCGTGACTCCCCTAGACATCGGGGGGTGTATTGTGGTATCTGGCACCGTATCACTGGCAGAAGGTCTGAACTCCTGTGGGTTGCGACCTCCATGAATCCAAATTGTTTGTCTAGCACATCCCAGATATGCTTGACATGATTGAGATGTGAGGAATCTGGAGGCCGAGTCAACTCCTTGAAGTGGTTGTTGTGTTCCTCAAACCGATCCGGAACTATTTCTATTTTGTTGTCTTTTTTGCAGGCGGCGGGATTGTCCTGCTGAAAGAGGCCAGCACCATTAGCAAATACTCTTCCCATGAAGGGATGTACTTGATCTGTAACACTTTTAGGTAAGTGTAAGATGTTGATCTTCCTGAATAGCAGGAGGATAGGTTTCCCAGCAGACAATTGCTAAGCATCCCCCTCCCTCAGCCGGCTTGCTTTCATCCCATGGCGTATCCTTGTTCCATGTCTCTCCCAGATAAGTGACACACAATTGATCATTCCTATGATGTAAAAAAAAACAAACACAAGATTGATCAGATTAGGCCGTCTTCCTCCTTTTTTGTGGTTCAGTTCTAATGCTTATGTACCTATTTTAGGAGCTTTTGGCAGCGGGCAGTGTTCAGCTGGTCTTTGGCTATGCAATCCCATTCATTTTGATGGACTATGTGTTCTGACAGCTTTCTGACCCTTCAACCTGTATACAATTTTTGCTCTTCAGTTGAATCAGACAAAGTGGTCCTGTCGTTGTTAACCCCACATGCAGCCAGGAGCTCTGTGAATTACGAATACATCAAAAGCTCATTGCTCACTATATTAATCCCTTACTGGAAAATCCTTCTCTGAATTTAACCCATCATAGATGAACCATGAATGAACCCACGACACTGAACCCATGGTCTCAACAACACTACTACACACTGGGAGGAGCCCAGGACCAAACCAGGAATGATCGGTTCCAAGGACAATCACGCTACCCCCTGCGCCAAGCCGCTCCTTTTTTCTATCTTGGACTACTTTTCGTTGGTACCGAGGGTCATAATGTACTGTGTTTTATAGCTGATTGGCGAACACACACACGCATTCACAGGAGCATGACCACGAGAATTTGTATTTGTTAGGCATAAGTATGCAAATCATGTGTACAGTTTTATGACAAACTGACATACCTACATCCGTTGCTCGAAATAGAGATATTTCAATTATCATGTTTTAAAAAGAGAGGCACTGCGGCGCAGTGAGTGGCGCTTCCACCTCACAGCAAGGACTTCAGACCAACCAGGGAACTTTCATGGTTGGTCTAGAGCAGTGGTTCTTAACCTGGGTTCGATCGAACTCCACGGGTTCGGTGAGTCAGTCTCAGAGGTTCGGCGGAGGTCAAGACACACAACCGACTGATATAATTTGTGATAACAAATTATATGACAAATAATAGATCCATTTAATATTTTATCAAAGGCATCACTTCTTTTCGTCATATGAGCAAAATTAATTTCAAGAATTTATTCCAAAAAAGTTTTTGGGGGGAGGGAAATAAAACAAAAAACAGTTAAAACTTAACAATAATGGAATGATATATAGTGATTTTGCATAATCTCGGGATTTATCAAAAAATCAGCATTTCTGAACCCCAGTACCATAAAAATCAAACAAAAAAAACTTTATTTATCTCTGAATAGCGCATGAAAAAATAAATATTTTACGAGTTGAAAAGAATTAATACATTTTTTATTAGTGATTTTTTTTTATTTTATTCAGAGCTCTGGTTTTTAAAGAAAATAATATTTTTTAACCCATACACAAAAAATCTGCATTTTTGAAGCCCACTATATATGCCTATATTTTGAATTGGGAAAAAAAAGTCACATTTTAATTTTCCTATTAAGAAGGATTTGGGGAATGCACATATGTAACTAGTGGGGTTCGGTACCTCCAACAAGGTTAAGAACCACTGGTCTAGAGTCCGCATTGGTTTCCTCTGATTCTTCCGGTTTCCTCCCAATGTCCAAAAACATGCAGTGGATGAACTGGAGAAGTGAAATTGTCCAGATCTGTGGATGAGCAAGTGATTGAGCGAGTGAGTGGCTGTTTGTCTGTATTTGTGGCCCTGTGATTGCCCGGCATCCCATCCGTAGGCACCGGCATCCCAGAGACCCTGAGTGTTCGGGTTTGCTGAAATTACACAATTTTCTAACGCTGCTTTTCTTTAAAACATAGAAGAGAAGACAGATTGGAAATGGAGGGTCAAGCTGTAGTCGTCTCCCATGGCAACGGCTACATCCTGGGGCCTATCTGGGGAAACGGTTATCTTACAGCATTACAGCTAAGGACACACACACGCACACGCACACACGCACACACCAAGCTGAAAGAGGGCTGAAGTCTTATGCCCCCCCCCCTCTTGTGATGTCGCTCTCCAGCACCGAGAGGGTGTCTCCTCCAGGAGGCCATATTTAAAGGACGTGCGTGTGCGTCTGTGCGTGTGCTTGTGTGTGCGGGTGTGTGTGCGTGTGCTTGTGTGTGCGCGTGTATGTGTAACGCGATGAGGAGAGAGGAGCAGGTCTGGATGAAGACGGCTCCATCCGCGGTTCTCTCACTACGCGACGATGGCGGCCGTTGAGATGGATGCTGCCGGGGTGAGTACGACGCTCTGCAGCCTCCAGACCAAGACTCCTCTAATTATCATTATTATAATTTTTTTTTTATTTTTGCATCACACCGATTTGGTGCAGACGGATGTAACAAGTGACGATGCAGCGAAATCCCCCCCCTCTTTTCCTTTTTTCTTTCTTTTTTTTGTTTTTGTTTTTTTTAGAAATGGCGCTACGGGAAACGGGAGATGAAGAGCCGCAGACGGCAAAAAAAAGAGTTAACAAGGAAAAATGTATTTTATTCGTGTGCTTTGAGGTCCCATCGCAAAAAAAAAGATGGCCGACTTTATTTTATTTAACGAGGTTGCTGTTTGTCCAAATGCGCGGAGGGGTCGCGGGTACCAGGACGCCGGCTTGGACACTTTCCCATCCTCTGAAACAACATCCGGATAAAGGGCTCTTTGTGCGTGTGCGTGTGCGCGTGTGCGCGAGTGGGGGGAATCAGATGACCGTTGTATTGAACTCATCCTGGCCCCTCATGTTGAGCCTTTATTTCCACCCCCCCGCAACCCCCTTTCCCAAATGCCAGAGTCCCAGGGTGAATCTGGCAGGAAAAGGGGGGAAGCAGCAGGGCAGAGGGAACATGTTGCTGTCAGAGAGGCCTCGATCCGCCATGGACATTTTAATGGTAAATGATCTAGTGGCACATCAAGATTTATTTCTCTCCCCTAACATTTAGTTTAATTTCTCACGTCAGCCACGTGATAATGCCGTGCTGCTTTAATGGAAATAAAGTGGAGAAATATAGAGGTGAATCATAATGTCAATCGTGTGCTGTATCTCTGCTAGACTTTTCTCCAGGGATAATGCTCTTTGATTAAACGTACAGCTTGTGACATTCGACCAAATAGGAAAACCTCGGGGTGGTGATGAACAAAGCAAGTAGCGTCCTTCGTAGCGCCTCCACATTCTGCCCTCTCGTGCAAAAGTACAACACGGCTCAGCGCGTCACCTGTGCAGGACACCCGCATCAACACCTGGGCTTTGAGGTGTTAAGCTTCGGGAGGCCAGCAAAGTTCCCACTGCCATAACAAAGGGTGCTGGGAAGAGTCCTGTCCACGGCACGTCACAGTATATACTCTCTAAAGAAAGTTAGCCTTTACGTTTAACCAAAGGCAATGGATACAAATGATGCTAAAACTGCGCTGAGTTTTAAGATTAAATACTTCTGTTAAGGACATCGTGTAATTGAAAGATAATGAAATGTCTGACAGTCATGCAGGGGTTTGCGCTTTGGCCTCATGGCACGAAGGTTCCTGGTCCGATTCCGACAGGGGGGCCTTTCTGTTGCATGTTGACTGCGTTGGGCTTTCCCAGGTTCTCTGGTTTCCTCCCACAGTCAGAAACATGCAAAAGGTTCTATGGGAGACCCTCAATTGCCCATACATGGGAATGAGAGGGTGAATGGTTGGGAATTACTTAAAAAAAAATCTGCTTATATTTTTTCCCCGTCTCATTTGTCAGTTTGCAAGACTTTTAGGATGACTATCCTGTACACTGAATGTAAAAAAAACAGAGAATTTAAAAACACTTGCAAAATTAATTCTGATTATGTAATTTGTCTTTATGTATATGTAAGTAGCTAAAGACTCAAGTATTACTTTTATATGCTTTTACCTCTTTTCAAAACCACTCAGGATCACATCAGCGCTGCACCACTCAGATTTTGGGGATCTAACTTTTCTGAAAGGAGCTTGTTCGGATCATACGGACAGATTGATATCCTGAGTTGAAGAGAGACATGACCTCGTTTCCAAGGACTGCCTGTTTTGCAGTTTGAAGGCAACATGTATGGAAAGATTTATTTTTATTTTTGTTTTATCAATATACCCCCTTTGACAAACTCTGCAGAAAGAAGCGATGCGGAGCGTGGAGCTCGGGGGCCATGTTGGCTTTGACAGCCTCCCAGATCAGTTGGTCAGCAAATCAGTTGCACAGGGATTCAGCTTCAATGTTCTTTGCATTGGTATGTCGACCCACCAATCAGTCATTTGAGTATGAAATGTGAAGTGCAACCCTCGTGCCTATATTTACGCCTTACCATGTACTTCCTCAGGTGAGACAGGCATAGGCAAATCCACACTGATGAACACGCTTTTCAACACAACGTTTGAAAATGAGGAAGCCAGCCATTATGAGAGTCACGTGCATCTGCGCCCCCAAACGTACGATCTACGAGAGAGCAACGTCAACCTCAGGCTGACCGTCGTGCACACCGTTGGGTTCGGGGACCAAATCAACAAAGAGGAAAGGTACTTGTTGTGGAGAGGACTGAAAAAGGAGGAGAAATATAATTATTCACAGGGCTGTTACAATTGGAGTTAGAAATGTTTATTCACAAGAGTGGAATTGAAAGTGTAGCTGCTCTGGTTCTGGTCCGCGCCATCTGAATTGAAATAGAAACAAATCGATGCGTGATAAATAAAATGCAATCTGATAGACATGTGAGTGCTCCCCTCAGCAGGGAAACCACTCAAGAACAGAGCGTCTCTGCCCACAGAACGTTACATCAGCCAGGCAGGACCCGGCACTCCGAAAGCAAGGTCATCATTGTATTTGCCATATGACAGAATGGGGGGGGAAGTATGCTTGTTTTACTTTATTTTCACAGCTACAAACCCATTCTCGAGTACATCGACGCCCAGTTTGAAACTTTCCTAGAAGAGGAGCTGAAAATAAAGCGCTCCCTGTGCGACTTCCACGACACAAGAATCCACATATGTCTGTATTTCATCGCCCCCAGTGGACACTCCCTCAAATCCCTGGATCTGGTTACAATGAAGAAATTAGACAGCAAGGTGACTACATCTTTCAAACATTATTTTTGCTCTTACACGCAAATTTCGCGCCATCAGTGCTAACTTCTGCCCCAAGTCGTTCTGTGATTTTTTTTTTGCTCTTATTTATTTGATTTTCTGTTTGATTTTCTATGGCTTGTAACCGGACTTGGGTACTAATTTCATACCACTCACTGTAAGGTGTGCTGGTATGACAATAAATTTTCCTTGAATCCTTGAATTTTCCAATTCCCATGCATTGTTTCTTGGTCAATAACCAACTTTTCTTTTATCCATTTCCCTGAAAGGTAAACATCATCCCTGTGATTGCAAAGGCAGATACCGTCTCCAGGAGCGAACTGGACAAATTGAAGATCAAGATAATGAGTGAGCTGGTCAGCAACGGCGTGCAGATTTATCAGTTTCCCACAGAGGATGAGGCAGTTGCAGAGATCAACTCCTCCATGAATGTGAGTCGAGCAAAATACGGCCATCAGTATTTCTTAAAATAATATGGGGTCGTCTCCTTATACTTTCAGCAGACAGATGTGTCATTGTTTCTTTGGAACTCAACTGTTATTGGAAACAACCAGTGCCATTGGTCCGTATGGAAAGTGAAAATGTGTCTCCGCTCACTCTCTCATCCTGCTATGCTGTTTCAAGCCAAACTCTAGTTTCTCCATTTTTGATGGAAACTGAGTAAAGTGAATTGCTAAGTTATTCTGTTGAAATTATAAAAATGAAACAGAAATCTGCTGTAGTATGATTGGGGGAAAAAACCCATTATGATTGAGTTAATAGATTTGCCAATTTCTCAAAGTGGGCCTCATAAATAATTATCTAGCCGCACACATTTAGTAAATTAAAGAAGAAATACTTTAACATGTAAAATGAAATATTTTGTCGGAAATAAGCATATGAGAGATAGGAGATAGGAGAAAAATAAAGTCTGCAAGAAGCAAACAAGTCGTAAAACTGATTAATTAATTATTTATTTACTTGTTCTTTCGTCATGACTCGTCATCATTTTGCTTTTTGCACGGCTGCCAGCAGCTGAGTTTTGTTATACTTGGGTTGAACATTATGGAAACACTCATTATTTATCTGTAGAATTACCATTGTTAGGACACCAATCATAACCGAAATCACCTCAGTCATAAACAGTTCTCGTTGAATATGATGTTATTTTTCCATTAACCCCTTTGGTTCTCTTTTGCTGTAGAATTATGTAAAAAGATGTATTAGAATACCATAGAATTACCATAGAAAAATACCATAGAATCATGACGTGTCTATGTCTAATTTGACATCCATCATTTTATTACCAGGGCTCTAGTAGAACAAATATGAAGCCCTCGATGTAACAACACTGTTTTTAATGTTTGATGTCACAGTCCCATCTGCCGTTTGCTGTGATCGGGAGCGTTCAAGATGTAAAAGTAGGCAACAAGATGATGAAAGCAAGACTGTACCCTTGGGGATCCGTACAGGGTGAGTTGAACTCAAGTGAACTCATATGATGACTATAAACCAGGTCAGGAGACCCACATCACTTCAGGTGAATATCCAAGGGCCCCATCCAACATTGATGAGACATTTGAATGTTTGTCAAGTTTCCCCATGCAAATTATTTTTCATTAATTCGAATTTAAATTGATATATTTAATGGTATAGTTGGAGTAGAGTGGTATGGAAAATCAACAAACCAAAATCAAGTCAAATAAACAAAAACACTGTAAATGTATGCGAAAAACAAAGAAAAAAATCTTTAACAGTTCTCAGAAGCCTGATGTCTACCTATCTTTCCTCCAGATATACATAAAATATATTGTAAACATGTTGCCATGATTCACTGTTTCTAAAAGCACAGTAAGCACTAATGGGTCAGTTAAGACTTCCAGGAAAATGCATCAAGCTGGCCTTTCTGTTTCCAGTGGAGAATGAAAACCACTGTGATTTTGTGAAGCTGAGGGAGATGCTACTGCGTGTGAATATGGAGGATCTCCGTGAGCAAACACACGCTCGACACTATGAACTTTACCGTCGCTGCAAGCTGGAAGAGATGGGCTTCAAGGACACTGACCCTGACAGCCAGTCATTCAGGTGAAATGAGAGAATGCACAGGGGAATAATTCATTGCCCGGAGGAACCGTCTCTGTGTGCACTGATACATGTAAAGATAAAGGGCATGTAAAACAGTTTTTGAGTTGATTTACATGCATGAAGATCAACTTGTTTTAATTTAAGCGGTGTTTAGAAGGGATATATTTGTGTTTGGGTCGTGTGTGTCCAATGGCAGTAAACTTAGCAATAAAATTGCAACAAGCCCAGGGGAGCTCATTTTCTTTATCACTCATATTTAATGTATTTTCACAGATGTCACATATACACACAGAGGGTTGTAGCAGGTTCATCAATAAATATGAAAACATTCTACTAGTGGGAAATTATGCACAAAAGCTGACATTTGAACTGCACGACTGAGAAGGAAGGTATGTGTTTGACTAAAGGGGGTCTTAAATATATATTTTTTTAATCTTAAGCCTTCAAGAGACATATGAAGCCAAGAGGAAGGAGTTCCTCAAGGAGCTTCAACACAAAGAGGAAGAAATGAGGCAGATGTTTGTTAACAAAGTGAAAGAGACGGAAGCGGAGCTAAAGGAAAAGGAGAAGGAGGTGAGGATTTACAGAATCATGAATAATTTGGCATGAAAATTCCACATTTGCTCATCTGACAATGGACCCTGTCTCATCATTTGGACTTCCAGCTTCACGAGAGGTTCGAGCAGCTCAAACGACTGCACCAGGAGGAGAAAAAGAACCTTGAGGAAAAAAGGCGAGAACTTGAGGAGGAAATGAACGCTTTCAATAGGCGAAAGGCTGCGGCGGAGACACTGATGGGCCAGGCACTCCAAGGCTGCTCTCAGCCCTTCAAGAAGGACAAAGACAAGAAAAAGTAAGTGGTTTTCTTTATGGATGGTAGTAATTTAGCGACAATGTCATGAAATAAATGGCCAATGAGGTTCAATCTGTTACCGCTTTGAGATTATTCACTCTTATTTATGCAAACACAGACTCTGCCACTGATTCGGCAGAGATGCTGAGTGTGATTAATGGGATAGCTGCATCTTCCCAGAAGACATGTCAGCAGAGAAACTGATTCAAGGACAGATTTAGACTGACACTCCGTGCCCAGACACAGTGGGACGGGTCACAGCTTGATGCTTATGTCTCTGCAGGCTGACCTGCCAGACTACATATTAGGCAGAGCCTGTTTACATTTGAATGCTCAAACCAATGCTCACGCCATGTGCAACACAAAACACAGCCGAACACATGTATGACACGGCTCGTCGTGAGATCAGGCTGAAAATCCAAAGTTATTTTAATGACGAATGAGAAGCGGGCATGGTCCAGTCTGTGCTGGCTATAAGTCGTCGTTTTGTGCATTTTGTGCAACACAGAACTGTTATTTGGCCACAGATGGGATTTCAGCACACAGTCTCAGAATCTATCAAGGTTAGAGCCAAGTTATAAAAATAACTTGGGATATTTTGCTGTCTTTTTCAACCTGTCATTTACATCATGAAATGCCTCTGGTCTGGAAAATTAGGTATCAGATCAGAAAACACTTTAAATTAATGGCAGTATCCCATCACTGATCTGAACGTGAAATTCCACTTTTATAATAACGTAATTAAGAAATGTGTTCGGGATTTTCATCACATTTTCAAGACATTTTCCTCTTTTCTTCATAATTTCTTGTTAATTTATCCTTACATGGCATATTTTTTCTTTCATTATGATCAAACAATCATGTGGATTTCTAGAAAAACTGCTGATGAAACTGTCCAGAAATGACCAGACAAATATATTTGTTTGGCGATAGATGCTAAAGTCATAGATTGTGGCGCGTCGGTGAGGAAATTGGACGACGGAGTTGTGGAGGGGTTCAAACTTTAACATGTGCACACGGCAACACAATAATTCACTTCTCCCGAACATTCGGGAACGTCAGTATATGTACCCTCCGTAACCACGCCCCCCAAGCCGTCAGTCCCTGGGTGAGAGGCCACACCCTTTAGTGTCCGCCACACTATCACATCTTTTTACACAGGATTAAAAGATAATATGTCATTTAGATTACAGTTTTGGTGCAGACAAATCATTAAAGTAAATAGTCAGAAATTCATTTACTTGTGTAATCACACTGTCGGTATATTTTCCTAGTATGCCTAAATGCCTAGTATGTGGATAGTGGGCCAATTTTGACAGCTTTCTAAAGACCTGCACAACATTTTCAGACAGAGAGAAACGGAAATTGTGAACGTTCTTATTTTTTTAATAAGGATTGTTGATGGATTACACATTCCAACAGTTAAGTAGGTGTGCAAAGGTAGGTACATTTTTGGGCAATTACAGATATGCCGAGATCTATTGAGGTTGGAAAATTAGCCACATCATGTAATTTCTTTTTTTACATTTAGAAAGAGCAAGACTGGATGTCTACATTTGCATTCAAGCTGAATTTCCAGTTGTTTTTTCTCACCCAAATTTCACCCAAAATCTAAAAGGAAACTGCTGTGTGTTCAGCTATAGCTATCCAAAAATCCTTTTTCCCAGTTATTAGAATAAAAAAGGTGAAATTGTTCGATGGAAACACACATGTAGTTTTGCTGCATTGCATGAAATGTTTTTTTTAACACAAATGATATCTTCCAGGTTAGTATGCACTGTAGGCTACAAGCACAGTGGGGGTTCAATGCAAATAGTACCGACTGCTTAACATCTGAATATAACCTTGAATGGTAAACAATTTACAGCCCACTTTCATTGTCCTTTCTTTCACTCGAGCCTTTTATTTCTATCATATTTCATATCTAGCATAGCAGTTTTCTTTTTGTCGTATTTTTTCATGTATCTTTTCCCTTTTCAGTTGATTTATGGAACAAGCTTCCAGAGAAACCAAGCTTGTGTCAGCCATCAGTCTGGGTACAAGAGACTGTCATATCATATTTTACTGACTCACAGTGTATGTGACACAAGGACAATGCATGTGTGTGTGACTGAATAACATGTTGCCGAAAAGCTACTCTTTACTTATTCGTTAAACCAGTTAGTTTTGTTCAGTGTACTGACACCCCTGATGCTGACTCTGTTCGACACACATAACACATCCGTGGACTGTTTTCATAACATGAAGTCTGTGTTATTTTATGTTCCTGCCATGAATGCAGGTTTTTTTTTCCCGAGTGGCTGTTTCACAGCGTGACACTGGTGGGACTCCATAAAAAACAGATTACTCAAAGTTATGCACATAAACTGATGGCTTTGTTTACTAATATAAAAGGGGGATTCCTAAAAAAAATTGATGAATGATCTTGAACGGTAAGTTTGTTAAGTTTTGGCAGTTATTGATAGAGCACAAGCTTTGCAATGTCACACAGTAGATTCTACACTGACTGTTGAAATGAAAATATTTAGCTCTCTTTCATTTTATTCAAATAAAGAGTTACAACCTAAATCTTAAAAAGCAGTAGTACATCCTCATTTTTTGATGTCCATGGAAATTCAAAAGAAGTCATTTTATGATCTAAAGCATTTTTCTTGCAGCTCTTTTCACCGGTGTCACCGTACCATACCCAAATGGGGTTTCTCTAACATTTTCAGTTGATATTTTCTCTAAAACAAGTTCTACTGCTTTTGTTGGGTTTTGCATTCGGTCATTAACAGCGAAAGGCAACAGCAAGTGATGATGAATCTTTATTTTACTAAACTGTAAAGTATACGTCTTAAAATAAAGCCTGACTGATAGCGAATTTCAATGTCACCTAATTTCAGCACATTGAAACAAACAAATTTACCAAGCTTCAAGTCCCTCCAACCTCTCATATTATGAATGAAATGATTTACAAGCGACAGCCTGACATTTTTTTCGTTGTAAGCTACCTTCATTCAAACAACTTTGATGCCCGTTGGGAATGAGTAAACAGCTATCCGATCGGATCTTTTAAATTTGAAATATTAATGACCTATCCATATCTGTTGAAGCCAGTAGCAGCTGAAAACATCAGATATCCATTATATCACTCAGGCTTTAATACTGAAGTTTGAATAAGTTGTTTATTTTAATAAATGACATGCTTTCTCTTTCCTTCTCATAGCTTCTTTAGTCTTCCCTCTGCGTGCTCCTTAACCTCGGGAAGGAATTTGAATTAGAGGACTTTCTACTACATCGAAAGACTAACATCTGTATTCTATATACTGTTTGAAATTGAACCTATTTTATAGATATACCTTCAAAACCCTGGAAATGAGTCACCTGAAGTCTTCCATATCTATTCGACTTCCCATTACAGATTTACGTCATTGGTATTTGGCATGGATTCTGCAAGGCATTAAATCATCATCCTCAAAAGCATAACATGCTCATAGCTGAATTTTCTGTTCTTGTATTGATATGCTCTCTGCTGTCATTCCCCATGTTATGCAACTTGACAAATTTACACTGTGAAATACTATATATATATATATATATATATATATATATATATATATATATATATATATATATATATATATATATATATATATATATATATATATATATATATATATAAATGTATGTGTATATATATATATATATATACTTATATATCATTAAGTGACATTATTTGTTGTAAAACTGTATACAGATTGTATATTATAATTTATAAGCTT
>CAAKHD010010553.1:185060-202041 GCA_901007705.1 Fistularia tabacaria
TTTTCTGTTCTTGTATTGATATGCTCTCTGCTGTCATTCCCCATGTTATGCAACTTGACAAATTTACACTGTGAAATACTATATATATATATATATATATATATATATATATATATATATATATATATATATACATATATAAATGTATGTGTATAAATGTATATATATATACTTATATATCATTAAGTGACATTATTTGTTGTAAAACGGTATGCAGGTTGTATATTATAATTTATAAGCACTTTAAATCTATTTACAGTAACAGATGGTATATGGACTGAATTTATACTTTTATTTAAATAGTATATATAATATATAATGTAGAATGCTGTTTGCAAAAAGAACAATTATGTATTAGGCCAAGATTTATATTAATGTCTGTGGATTTACACGCTCAGTGAATTTAAGCAGTATATGTAGTTGGTCTTTGTGTGCCAGGTTGAAGACCGGTTCATCCTGATGCAATAAAGGCTTTCTGCATTTAAAAAAAAGCCCTGTTGTTTTTGTGTTTACATCGGAACAAAATGGAAAGCGAATGAAGAGCCATACTGCAGGTTCTACCTCCTTCCAGATTTTTCAGGAAGCTTCCACTGGGTGTCCACATTCAAAGAGAAGTGACAGCAAAGAGTGATGAAGCCTGACAAACTGAAAATATTACTTGTCAATTTAACAAATGATTTAGATCCCCTGAAAATATTTATATGACCACATAGTTTTCCCATGTTGTAATACCACAATGTTTGATACATTCCATTTGATTTTGTGTTGTTAATTCCTGAAACAATGTTAATTAGGAGCCATCTCAACTGATCTATAATGATGAAAATAATTATAAATTGATACACATTTATATAATTGATTTATTTTTTTCCAAGTCTTATTGTCGAAGCAAAGTGGAAGAATAATGTTATAGAAATCTCAAAAAGAAGGACAGATCCTTAAAGTACAGCAGCACAGTAGTTTAGAATCCTTCCGCTCTGTGATTGGCCCTCCTGCTGGTAGACGGTGGGGCTTAATTGCAAGTGACAGAAAAACCGTCCAATCGGGTCGCAAAGCCGTAAACTGACGGGTCGGTCACCGATGAAAGCTCACCATGTTTGGGCATGGGGTCGGTTTTCAGCGTGCATTAATCCCCGTTCTATCCTTTTCCCCGTCGCCTAAGCCGAGGGTAGGGGGTGTGCATCGGCAGACCCTCAAACGAATGCTTAAAACTTTAAAACCTTCATACTTCCACTTTTTTTTTTGCTTTGAAAACCCCCCTTTGACTCCGTCGCTGGGAACGTTTGCTGGCGTCCACTTCACTCCGCATTTGGAAACGTAACTTGACCCAATGTAAGTAAGCCAATCTTCTGTCTTTGTGACATAATACTTTTAAGTTGTAAGTTTTTTTCAAGAAAGTGGGCAATGACCTTTAACCTCAGGTGTGTGTGAGAGACACTTAAAACGAACCCGAACTGAAGCCATTAACATATCACGAGACGTTAGCATTGGCTATCCCACTAGCTAACATTCTCCCCTGAGTGCTCCTAATTTCTAGATTTACTTTTGCCCCAGACTAGCATTTGGAAGTCAGACGTGGACACTCGGAGTTTGTCGTAGTAATTATTATTTTAAGTTTCGGTGTATTGTGTGACTTTTTGGTTGTCGACGGGGTTGGTGTTAGCCGTTCAGTGGGGCAGTATGGCAGGGACATGCCCAGACATGACACTCGCCCCCCTTTTTTTTGTAATTTATATAACACCGTTTCCGGCTTAATTCTTGTTTGCAAAGAATTTATAAAAAAAAAATATATATATGTACTTTGAAAGTAGCCGCCAATATCTTGAAATGCGTGATATATTTATATAATTTATAGTCATGTGATAGAGGCGGATAACTTTTGGGTCGCGTCCCGTGACGTATACAATTAGGCCCCCCTTACACACAGACACACACACATTTAGTCACACAAACACTCCAGTTGAGTCTGGTTTACTGACAGCTGACGCCGCCGAGAACTGGCCTCCTGGTTGCTCCCATGAAAGCTATTCTCTCCCACGACAGATTATTTTTCCTGTTTAAATTTTCATTGCAGTTTACCCACAATCCTATGTTTACGGTCTATTCGCAGCAACCTGCTATTGCAATACATTGCAGTTGGGCGTATGTTGTTAAAACTCGATATATCCAGAGGTAAGGGGTGTGAGTCTGAAGCCGGAGATCATCATTTATTACCAGATTTTATTGGAATCTTAAAAGTATATTTATGTGAATGGTCTTCATTGAAAAATGGATTGCAGCATTTGTTGTCAGGAGGTGACCACCAGAACACAAGAAGGAATCATTTTGCAACCCTTTGATTAATTTTTAGTGGGTTTTGTGTTCCATGTTGAATCTAGTTAACTTCTACAAAGAACCATGGTATTAATCAATAGGTGAAGTCGCTGATTTTGTTTTTCCACAGAATTTTGGAATTACTGTATTTTAATGCCTTATCAGAGAAAAATCTTTTGGCAAAGGATAGTATCTATTTTTTCATTGTCATGTCTCTCACCTCCCCTATCCCAGTACAAAACGATGCTATAGGCTTGCATTTTAACCAGTTTAGAAAACTGCAGTGAAGCGAAAGTACAGTTTGTGGTATTTTTGATGGCTTAATAAAAAATCTTTTGTCGCTAATTTTATATTCTTTCGTCTGAGCAGATGATTGACACAGCTACAGGACCTAAGGAACTGCCCTTCTCAGTCCAGGTGAAGGCCTTGATGGATCTGGAGGGCCGATACCAGCCAAAGTTGAGTGGCTTGAGGATTATTGAGAGTGCTCAGGACAATGGACTCAGGATGACAAGCAGACTCAGGGAGCTGGAGGTGAAGGATCTTCTCTCTCTGACCAGGTTCTTTGGTTTCAGCTCAGAGACCTTCTCACTGGCTATTAGTCTGCTCGACAGATTCCTGTCTGTGATGAAGGTTAGTTTTGTCAAGGCGAAAATTGATATTTTGACCCATCTCAAAATCCTATAAATTGTATTTGTAATCTAACCTATATCACACAGATTCAACCGAAGCACCTGTCCTGTGTGGGTCTATGCTGCTTCTACATTGCAGTAAAGTCATCAGAGGAGGAAAAGAACATCCCTCTTGCCAACGACCTGATCCGCATCAGTCAGAATCGCTTCACGGTGTCTGACATGATGCGGATGGAGAAGATCATCATGGAGAAGCTCTACTGGAAGGTGAAAGCCCCCACAGCCCTCCGCTTCCTCCGCCTCTTTCACAGCCACATTCTGGAACAGTTAGATCCTGAGAGGTAAGGACAGACGGTCACGTCAACCTGCAGGGCTGAATCATGGCTCAACGAGATTATAATTACGCTGCTAAAATGTGTCTTCTCTTATTTGTCTACAAAGAAGAGAGTAGCTTAAAATATATTAGAGCCAATAGGCATTTTTCCATTTGATAATATAGAGATGTTAGAGGGTATATATCACCTCTTAATCTTACATTAAATGCGTATGAGTACATTGTTTTTGAGTCTGCATTAGCATTCCTGTCTCATCTAGTAAACTCTTTCCTTTCTATCCAGAAGCTGTAAAGTTTGACCAGAATGTATTTTCTCTTCACAGCAAGAATATACTGAGCCTTGAAAGACTGGAGGCTCAACTGAAAGCCTGTCATTGCTCATTTGTCTTCTCAAAAATAAAGGTACGTGTGGGCCAGAATGACTCGTCACCCATAGGAAACAATAGCCTGCTTCTGCTTAGGCCTCAGTTTAGGCAAACCGAGTTTGTATTGGCTCAAAAACGGCATTGTTTCTCATTTGAAGCAGCATCTAGAAGTTTCCTTTTTATTATCATTTAAATGGAAAGTATAACAGTTGACGCAGTCACTCTCCATTTTATCATGTACAACTAGATGAAACTAATGTGCAGGAATAAAATAGCTGGACCATAAATCCTGTCTGCATGAAATCGAAATTGTTTTACTGTTGGGTTATTAATGTTGTTTTTGAAAGCTATAATTTGCACTGCTCTTACCTCTGGGTCAAACTGAGAGGCATTTTCTCATGTAGAAACATTGTGCTGTAGTAGGAAGTGGGCTGTCTTGCTTAACATTCCATATTGACAGAAGTCAACTAATAGCCAGTCACTTGAGTGAAACAATGATGCGCGTTTTTTACAAACATGCAGTTGAGGGTCAGGTGTTCTCTCATATTGATAGGAATAAGCGCTATGCTTAATGGAAAGAATTTGGTGTTATCAAATACGTTAATGTTTTCATTTTTTGTTTTTATTTTATTTTTTATATTGGTCTCTGCCGAATACCTATGTGCATGACATCATATGACAGGTCTTTGGATTTTAAAGATCTTGGAGTCATTAAACCTTGCATTTGGATTAGAACCACTGAGGGGAAAGTCTACATTTGAAACAGAGTTAACCTCAAAATCAAATTTCTGTTTATCCTGTTTTGCTGATTATGCTCCACCTGTACTTTCAACATTTTAGTCATTGTGCCTTGAAGGCTTTCTAATTTAGATAGGGAGGGATTGCAGAAGAGAAATACGAGTCACAAGGCATTACCAAGATGGCAGGCGATCTGCAACAAGCAATTTGCCTACAGGGACTCTGACGACAAATTGCAACTTCCAAAGTGACCAGTAAAATAAATCAACACCTTCAACAAACTGATTATAACACTGCTCCTGAAGGGTTTATCACAGGTCTGTCTTACTCTACATTACTTTTATCTCAGTTGGTCAAATAATTTGGCGAGTAAGTGCATGTTGCACTGCAACAATAAACTTTCTCACCAAGTATGGCCTCGGCCTTCTGTGATGAGTACATGGTCTTCATTATTTGCTGAGAAAATGCCTGGTCGACTGTCAGATTTCTTTAGAAAATGTTAATCTGTCAATTTCCTTTTCTCTTTAGCCCTCTCTGCTTGCCATGGCTCTCCTGCGTTTTGAGGCCAAGGATCAATATGTCCCTGAGACCAGCAACCATATCTCAGAGGTCCTGAACAACCTGCAAAAGCAACTATCTGTAAGTACCAAGTAATATAACTTTCAAATTTGTACTCTGCACTGAACGAGTCATGATTTATTTTTCTCTCCCCAACCCCCATCTTGTCTGCAGATTCGAGATGGTGACCTGGTTTGTGTGCGCGAGTTGGTGGGAAAATGCCTGGCCGAATATGCCACCACTAAGTGCTCCAGGCCCAACGGCCAGAGGCTTCGCTGGTGTATTTCAGGAAGAACTGCACGCCAGCTGAAGCACAGCTACTACAAGATCGCTCATCTTCCCACCATTCCTGAACTCGCTTGTTAAATCTCTGGTCAGCACTGCTATTACAGCGTCACTCCCAAAATTTGTCCTGATTAGATTCAAATCTGAACATCCCCCTTCTATTTTGCTTAAAGATCTTCACCTGTGATGATGGAGGTCTTTAAGGAAAAGGTTAAGATTGTTAACCCTGAAGTTAGTACTATTGTACACAGATTTATTAAAAAAAAAAAAAAAAAAGCTACATTTTCACCTTACCCAATAGCAGAGAGTTACATTTTCAAAAGCTAACTACCCTTCCCCTCCCTCCCAGTTTTTTTTTTTTCTTTTTCCCCCATGGTTGGGTTTCTTGCACAAGTGCACAGTATGATCTTGTTTGAATCTGTTCCACGGTGTTTGGTATTTCCGGGAATGGGTTGTATGTTTTAAGCTTAAGTATCGAACCACCTAGGTCCTCAGTCCACCATGTGGAAGAGGAGGGAGAAGGATTTTGTGATCAACAAAAATGGAACCAAGAAATCGGGCCCAAAGTCCTTAACTCTCACCCTAGGTTGCTAAGCTGTCCTGAATGCACACTCCTACCCAAGGTGATGATTTTTTTTTTTTGTTTTGACATGACGAGGGAACTCTGGTTTTCTCCAGTGAAGTGACACATGTGAGGATACTGCTCTAAATGGCTAACATCGCCTCAGAGCTGAAACATCAGCCTGTTCAGGGTTACAGATGAGTTGTTTTCACCAACCGTTTCTTTGTGAACACAGAGTGAAGCACCACGTGTATTGATTGATTTTCAATGACAAAGAAAATGCAAACTGATCATTGCAGTAGAAATGTGGTTTGGAATTTGTATGGCATTTTCTTTTCCAGTTTCTCTGTCTAGTTTGTCATAACAGAACTTACTAAATACACGATCTGTTTTACCCACGTTCTTGTACCTTTCAATAAAACTTTATTGAAAAGCCCATGCTGTGTACCCTCTCACTGAAACACAACACACTTCAGGTCTTCCACGAAGTACATCGAAGCTTGCACGTCCTCTGAAGGGCTGTGAAACAATTAAGTTCACAGTCCAAAAAATCAAATTAAGGAGAAGAGTTCTTCTAGCGCAACCAATTCCAGTATGGAAATTCTTGTGTTCAATATTGCTGGCACTTTACAAATTGACCTGGATTTCCTCTCGGCCAGCATGTCAGGGGCCAACTCAGTTCAGTCCATTCAGAAAAGGCCCCAGCCTGGTGGTAAACGTGCATGAACCATCACTTCTGTAGACTGGAGAAATCTGGACCACCTCCTGCAAAGTTCCCAGAGATCTCTGCACCACTGAAGTCAAATCCAGGATTCTAAATGAGAAGAGAACTCAATGTCAGTCATTGAATCCTTGAGCTACGTTTCTGCAATTTCTATATCTGTGCTGACCAAAATATAATCTTTTATGACATATTTTTAAAGTTTGTAAAATAAGAAATTGTGTTTCGATTCAGTTTCTTGACATGTGAGTTTTACTCATGTTTTTGAAGGCGATCAGATATGTGTGCTTGGTCAAACCAACCTCTCGCTGGAACCTCTCCAATGTTAGCTTCCTCTGCATCTGGTCCTGCACCCAGGCGTTGGCGCAGTACTCTCCCTCTAACAAAGATGACCAGCAGTTACCAGCCTCTCTGTTGGTCTTCATCAGGACAATACGGATCAGACACTTGTCTTCTGCGGAGGAAAACATGAATTAGGGTGATGAGAGGGCCACCACTGTACACGGATGTTTCAGTTGACATATGAGAGAACGACGGTGGATGGAACGTACCCAGTGTCCATGTCGCCTCGTCGGACACAGTTGTGTCAAACAATCTTCCCTGGTGATGTTCAAATAGAACATGATAAAATTGAGCGTTTGTCCATATATCAGTGATAACGAAGAGATTATGATACAGAGTTTTTGTTTGCTCTTTTCAAAGCTTTGTTTTACCAAGAGAACAAGGAAAAAAAAGCTGTAAAAGACACTGCCATTGCAACATTGCTTGGACCATTAGTGCAATGGGGTGGCGAAGGACATCATTAAGAATATATATGCATATATGTTTATCTTTTACAGATAATCACATTTGCATCCCTGCACATCCACCAATTAAGAAACAAACTTCAAAAGCCCCTTTATCTTAAAAAACAAAACCAAAAAAACAAAACAAAAGTCAGGGACAAGGTCCCTTTGTGAAAAAAAAAGAAATCAATACAATTATCGGGGGGAGGGTATGTCAAAAGTCAAAGTCAGCTTTATTGTTTATTTCTCCATATGTACCAGACATACAGAGGAATCGAGAGGAGGTTTCTGAAATTCCGACGGAGACATGAGATAAACAATATAATAATAGAGTGCACATTAACAATAAAGTACGCGATACAGAAACATTAAACTAAATAGTATAAAGTGCATGCATGCACAATCTACCAGTACTGAGGCATAAAAACCTAAAGTGTATAAATATATGCAATTTGAATTTGAAGATAGAGAGTCGCAGCAGAGTTATCTGTATGCTTTGAAATATGCAAGAAATTCATAATAAATCAATTATAAATTCCTGAAACACTAAAAGTCTACACGAAAATACACCCAAGACAAGGATGGAATTACCCGTTTGTTGTCCAGACAAAAACAGAAGTCAATGTCCTGATCTTTCCTGCTTTATTTAATTTCCATCTCATCCCGATATGCCTCATAGGCATTCACAATATATCCATGAAAATATATATTAAAACAAAGAAATAACTTGCCGCCGACTGTGTGACTTTGTGTGCAACAAACGCCTGTCAATTGCTCGGAGGGTCAAACAGGCGTTCGAGATAAATATGAATTTAATGGCAAATGCAACAACATGAAAAATGCAAATAAGGAGTTTTCATGCAAGGGGACTAACATACCTTGATCACCTGATTCCCCTTGACGACCAGCTCGATGTCTCTGGTTCCCAGGCGGCACCGCACGTCTCTGGCGGCCGTCCCCTGAGCCACGTTCACCTCGATGAAGACCTCCTCCATAGTTTGGCACCAGGACCCCCAGGGCGTTTGACAGGGGACAACGCCGCTCCTCTCCTCGAAATGCACCGACATGCTGCGATAAAAACGCAAACGTCACCGAAATGAACCATTCAACAAAGTCTTGACGACTTTAATTCACCAAAAGTAGTATTGTTAGCCGATGTTCGAGAATCACTTGCTTCACAGGGAGAATGCTAGCTAGCGCTTGGTTTATGTTAGCATTTTTTTTCTTCTTCGTCTCTCTTTCGGTTTTGATTTCCGATAGCGTGCAGGAGGCGCAGCGCCATCTTGTGTTCACACAGCAGAACTGCAGCCAGAAAAAAAAAGCTGTCATAAACTTGTGATGAGACATTTATGAGCCACTTTTAAAATGTTTGAAGTTATTGTCGTCTGTTGTGCTTCTTCCCTTTTTTTTTTTAATTTAGAATTTGCTGCAGCAGAACGTAGAATTCACAGTTTGTCTATAAATGGAGTGGATTTACTAATCTCTTTATTAGATTACCATTCCTGCCGCCAATGTAGCCCTGTTGTATCCTCGTACCTTGCTGCTCGTCTGTTAACGGCAGCAACAAAAGACTTTTGCTCTACTCGATTTTTATCCCTTTCTCAGACTGATTTTTGAAGCATGTGCCGCTAACAGAGCAACTGGAAGATTTAGGGATACTCGCCATCAAAGATGACCATCCTGTTGCTTTGTTGTATGGTTTCATGTATCTGGGGAATAAGGTGAGCTGTTTCTTCTCAAAAAAATTGACCGGAGTAAGGCTAGCTCAGGGGTCAGACCTTTGTTGTTTCATTTTGTTGTTGTTTTATTTTGATGTGTCTGTGTATGTGCGTGTGTTTTAGTTTAGGAAATGCAGTCGGAAATGAGAAGATTTACTCGGACAACATCACACGCATTCTGGACCGACTTTTAGATGGTTATGACAACAGGTTACGGCCTGGATCCGGGGGTAGTTATCTTTTCATATTATAATTCAAAAGCCTTCTATGAATGTGAAAAAAATTAACCATTGATTCATGTTTTTGGCTCCCCGACTATTTTTCTATGACTTTTGTCAATTTCTGTTGTAGGGGGTGTTACAGAGGTCAAAACCGACATCTTTGTCACCAGCTTTGGACCAGTGTCAGATGTTGAAATGGTACGATGCCTCTTGCGCGAGGAGATGGATATGTGCTGACTGTGAGAGACAACAGTGCTTTAGTGGCCACTGAATGCCTGCCTTATGGGCATTTTGCCGTGACGCCGCCTAATAAGCTCTTAACCGTTTGATCAGCCTCATAGTTCTATTATTGATGGCCCATAAATGAATATGACAATGTGTCAGACAGCAAAGGCTAAATGGATGACCATCTGGAATGAGGGGCATCCATCACCTCTTCCTTGGCTTTCCAATGCTGCCTCTGTAAGGGGGATGAGAGTAGAAAGTGGAAACTGCCACTGAGCATCGTGGATAAATGCTAAAGAATTGGGCCAAAATCTACATTAAAAGCAAAGATGTTGTGTTTTGTCTGACACAAAGTCCTGTTACCTTTTACATTTCAGGAATATACAATGGACATGTTCTTCCGGCAGATGTGGGTCGACGAGCGGCTAAAATTCGAGGGCCCCATTGAAATCCTGCGGCTTAATAACCTGATGGTGGACAAGATCTGGACGCCGGACACTTTTTTCCGAAACTCCAAGAAGTCCATTTCTCACAACATGACCACACCCAACAAGCTTTTCCGCATCATGCAGAATGGGACCGTCCTTTACACCATGAGGTGATGCCATCGGCCGCAGTCTCATTCAGAATCAGCCTGGGCAGCAGTCGCGGGGCTATATTTGTGTTGTCATGAGTTTTTAAAGAGGAGTCGGCTGAAACTATCCGCGGGTGTTTTTTCTTTCCACTGTCAGGCTGACAATAAGTGCAGAGTGTCCCATGAGGCTGTTGGACTTCCCCATGGACGGCCACGCTTGCCCTCTTAAGTTCGGAAGTTGTAAGTAAATGTCGGACGTTTGTGATACACAGGAGGACGGCACATTCATATTCACTAATCCAACTCATGCTTGTCACCTCTAGATGCTTACACCAGCAGTGAAATTGTGTTCACCTGGAGGAAAGGGCTGGTGGCGTCTGTGGACTGCCCCAAGGAATCCATGAGTCTCCTGCAGTACGATCTTGTGGGACAGACTTTGTCCAGTGAGATTTTCAAGTCAAACACAGGTAAAAGACAACCTCATTAAATTCAAGGCAGTTACGGCCTTCGGACACCCTCCAAGGCTGTTGCGAGCAGAAATTTGATCGGAAACCTTCTTGATTTGATGAATTTAGGAGTCGAGCGAGGTCAACTTTGTCTCTTTAAACTCTGCACTAGTGTCCATTACACCCCTACGTGAGAACCAATATAGAAGTTACTTCCTTGAGCAGCCATCTAAGATGCTTAAGTGGCCTGGTCTAATGCGTATAGTGCGCCTTAAAAAAGAATGATGGAGTTTAAAGCCCACTGAATGCACTGACAGAGATGAGATGGAGCAGCATGTGTGTGTTTGTGTGCGTGTGTTTGCGTGCGTGCGCGTGTGTGTACATTTTGTCTCTTCAGCAGAAGATGGAGAAGTGCTCCCCCGCTGTGAACCCGGCAGACTCCTGAAATAGAGTGGCAAAGCATGAAGCAGGCTCAGAAACTTAGCGATGATGTGCATTAATAAAGCAGAGGGACAGAGAGAGAGGGAGAGGACCTTTATAGGTCCGTGGATGTGTGTGTGTGTCTGTGTGTGTGTGTGTGTGTGTGTGTGTGTGTGTGTGTGTGTGTGTGTGTGTGTGTGTGCGCGCGCGCATGCGCGTGCCTGATACAGCTGGTCTGAGAGAGTCTGCATGGATGTGTTTAGAAGGAGCACAGCAGCGTTACACATAGTGACACTGGATGGCCCCCACTCCCTCTTCCTCCTCCTCCCTTTGACTTTATCCCATTTTCTAACGTCTGTTTTGCTCCCTCCTCCTTCCCGTTTATTTATCCCTCCCCCCCTCCTCTTCCTTCTTCTCGCCTTCCCCTCCTGTCTTTCATGTGCAATCTCACAGTCTGTGGGTTATCCCAATCCTGACAGCGGCAATGTTTTCTACCGTAAACATTTACCGGCAGCTATTTTGTTCCAAGGGCGGGCAAGGGCGTTCATTACGTGCCACTTCGCTCTGCCCCTCCAGGCCGCTGTTCTTCACACGTTCTGTTTACCTTGCAGGTCACTATTCTGTGCAGGTAGTCCATTTCTTCCTCCAGAGGAAGCTGGGATACTACCTCATACAGACGTACATCCCCCTCATTATGGTCGTTGTGCTGTCACAAGTCTCTTTTTGGATCAACAAGGAGTCGGTTCCTGCCCGCACAGTCGCCGGTACGGCCAGTCGACCCACCGCTGACGGTTAGCGTGCACTAAACATGCATCTTTTACATGCCCGGTGCCTTGTTTTCCTCCAGGCATCACCACGGTGCTGACGATGACCACCTTGAGCATCAGCGCCCGGCAGTCACTTCCCAAAGTGGCCTACGCCACGGCGATGGATTGGTTTATCGCGGTGTGTTTCGCGTTTGTGGCGTCGGCCCTCATAGAGTTTGCGGCGGTAAATTATTTCGCCACGCTGCAGGCCAACCATCTGAAGAAACAGAAAGCCAGACAAGACCGGCTCGAGGTCCTGGCTACCGGCAGCGAGGATGAAGACACGTTGTCGGTGAGCAGCCCGATGCAAATAATATTCATTGGAAGTGAGGAGAGACGTCTTAATCGGGTAAATGAGTGATCAGGCTCAGCCAGTGCTTCAGCGTCTTCATGTATGTAGAACCAGAACCGCTCATAAAAAATATTTGCACATGTAGTTGAATTATTTAAGAGAAGTGAAAACTGGACATCGGTGCTTCATGAAATCTTCAGGAAAGTTACACCTGCAACAAAGGACTTGTTTCCCACAAAATCTCAGTCAATATCTGATTATCTCAATTTAAAAAGAAGACCTTGTTACAAATGTTTTTCAGAAATTTCCAGCTTAGTTCAGAATCAGCTTTGCGGTTTTTTTAACAAGTTTTCACCGAGTGGCTCGAGATACAATCAGATGAAAAACCAAAAAATATTTTTCTGTGGTAGAAGGTCCTTGGTTGGATTCAGATCGGGGGGCCTTTCTGTGTGGAGTCTCCATCCCTCCCTGTGTCTGTGTGGGTTTCCCCGGGTTCTCCGCTTTCCTCCCTCAGTCCAAAGACATGCAGGAGGTTCATTGGAGTCCCTAAACTGCCCAGACGTGCGAATGAGAGGATGAATGGCTGTAAGTCTCTATATGTGGGTTTGTGATTGACGGGCGAACAGTCCGGGGTAACCCACCCCTCCCGCCCAATGACAGCAGGGACAGGCCGCAGGATAAGCAGTACAGATAATGGATCGATTTTACCCCATGAGATGTGTGAAAATACATTTTTATATATTTAGACATATTATTATTCATATTTATTTTTTGATATTGTATTTTGCAGTTAGGTGAATATCAGTAGGTGTTTTGCAGAATAAAAAAAACCATCATCCAATCCTCCCTAACCCTGCATTTTGGTTAGTAGATGCCTGAATATTAATACTTAGGGGAAATCCTCTATAACCAAAAGCTGTCACCATTGTAAATTATTCAGCAATGGTATAGCTTTCTGTCACCTGAGCAGTGAGCAACCCTCCGTCCTATGAAAAGAAACAGTAACTGATGGACGATTAACTCTTACATGAGGTGGTGTCAGAAGAAAGGAGCAGTGCGGACTAAGTCTGACTAACAGTGCCATTTCCATGACAACTACAAATCAGTGTCTTGAAAACATAATAATTCTACGGAGGAGGCCTGGTTTAGGGTGTTTTGGTTAAAACTCTCATTCACACATTCGGTGTGAATTCTCAGGCCTGGTCAGCCCACATTTCACACGTGTGTCGACAAGAACAAACGCTTGAAAAACAGACCGGCACTTAAAGAGCAGACTTTCTTTTGCACATCGGTGAACCAGTATAATTATATTAAATCAAGTACTTCAAAGTAAGAAAGTTGCAAGGTATTGCTCTGTTGGAATAGATCTTGTTTAAAAGGAGAGGTATGGAAAAAGTGTGAATTTAACTCTGCTCATATACTTGTATATCAATGCCATATTCGTTATGCGTTTCTGCAGTTTGTGTGCGAAAACCCGAGATTGGGGGATCTTTCCCAACAGGGATAGAAGCGCGTGTTTACGAGCGATCGCGGGTTATCAGCCGAGGGAACCCGGTCGGTCGCATGAGCGCCGGCTGTTATTCGAAGAGAAAGGGTCGCCTTGCATCTGATGACATCTCAGATTAAAAAAAAAACAACCCTTGGTAACAATGCACGATTAACAACGGCAAGGGTGACGCTGTGATGTCGATCGCGAACAGTAAGTCGACAGTTTTAGGCTCCCGTTTCGAGAAAACCCCCCCAAAACAAACGTGTGTCAGAAAGGGTGTATTTTTTCTACGCATTTTCAAGTAGTTACCCTGCCTCTGCCATTATTCCCATTCAGGTCGCACTACACATTAAATAATAATATGTTCTACTGTAGTGTTCTCATCTCTGGTTATACGCGTTATGCTAATACAGTAAGCCACCGCGCCGTCCTCATGGGATCTGTCTCACGTGTAGGGCTCATGGTTAGATGCTTTAAAAATAGCCTCGGTGTGAGAACAGAGAACAACTCCAGCTCTCCTCCCTGCATAATCTCCGAGTCCTCCTTTGGGTATCCGGCAAACTACCTGCTGCATTCCATAAGAATGTTGGCATCCCATTGAGAGAAGTCTCCCACGGGAGCGCGCCTGAGTTGCAGCCATGTTTCAGTCAGATTTGTGCACGGTGCAGTTGTTGATGTATTTCATTACATCGACGCTTTTCCTCTCTCTGACAAGTCCGACATCAGCACCCATGAAGGCCTGAAGAAGAGAAACCACTCGCTGTGCCGCAGTGAACCAGGGGAGGCTCCTCCGTTGCCCATTTTCCTCCAACAGGGCTCGGCGTTTCCCCAAATCCCGCAGCTGGCCGGTACCAGCCCCATAGACAAGTATGCCCGCATCCTCTTCCCCGTGACCTTTGCCCTCTTCAACCTCGTCTACTGGTACATCTACCTGGCCAAGGACACGATGGAGAGGGCCAGGTACGTGTTCCACACTCAAAAATCATTTTGAATGGGAAGTTTTGTGCTTATAAGCGCCTGTAACCTCGAAGAGTTGTACTGCATCTCAAAGATATTCAAGAGCAACTTTGAAAAACCTTGACCTTCACCTGGGCCCCGTTTACATTGCACTCCCCAGTCCCACTGTCAGTTTACCAGACAGAAAACTTGTGATGCAGCGGGCCGAGCTGCCTCATTTGCGTACGCAGTGACGCCACAATAACATTTTTACTAATTTTATCGCATTCCGGAAACCCAGCAGACCACGGGAAGCACCCTGTTTTCGATCAGGATGTTCAAAAAATAGAGAGAGACGGATCCAAGGGGAGCTACCTCAAAGCTTTGACTTTCAAATCCAGTGTTGCCTCTTTATTTTTGTGTTTGTGTGTGTGTGTGTGTGCGTGCGAGTCATTACGTCTCTAAAACAGAATAATAAGAGGTTTGGTAGTGCAGAGACATTTCTTTTAAGATGCGATGAGACAGCTGTTGGAATAAACGGAGGTGGCCACATCCTCCTCGGCTCTTTCTTCCACTGACTCTTCATTTGTTCGAACCCATAACGTTTTCTGGGGTTCCGGACGGGGGAACGACGCAAACATTGACCTAGGCCATGGATTTATGACTAACTCGAAATTCAACAAGTGTTGTATTTTTCTCCTGTTGGATTTCTGTTGAATCGGAAAACACAGAAGTTGGTTTGACTTAATTTATCCTCCTTTCGCCGTGTCCTCAACTGAACGGTCTATTTTTCCCCAGGAGTGTGAATGACAGGGTGAATGGTTGTATGTCTCTATATGACCTCTGAATGAGAGAGTAAATGGTTGCAAACATGCATCAGATCGATTGGAGACCTTAAGTTTGCCGAAAGCGCGAATGAGTGTGTGAATGGTTGTACGTCTCTATATGTGGCTGTGCGATTGACAGGCGACCGTTGTATTTTGAACACCGCCTCTCGCCCAATGATATCTGGGATAAGCTCCAGCCCTCCCCCATGGCAGGACAAGCATAATAGATAATGAAGACAATGACTGAATGGATGCTATGGCAACTCATTTTCATTTTCGTAATGGAGATTTTCCCAACTTGGATGTAACTTTTTCAGAAATGTCATTGGATATTATATATTCATAACTTGTGCAATAAGACACGTTTGATATTTTGTTTTAATTCTTTTCTTTTTTAGTTTGTATGTATGTTTCCGTTTGGTTGTTGATCGATTGGATCAGCGGGGTCTGCGTTATTCCAAAGTCCTTCCTGATTGGTGAATGTTCAACCATAGATGGCACTTTCCCGAGGAACTTTCCAGGAGTTGCCCCGAACAACACCTTTTTTCGAAAGAAATCTTGCTCAGGAAAAAGTATATATGTATCTTTTGCATTGATGCAGTTGCTGTGTCGTATATCATCTTAATTAGTGTAAAATGCAAGAGAGAAAAAAATGCACCAGAAAAACGCATCAAACTTTCTGCTTTTATGTAAAAGTTTCCCTGAGGGCGGTCACTTTAATGACGCCGCCGTGTCTCCGTGGGGAAAAGCTGGTCTCGCAGGGAAATTAACCAGTGCTTAGTTTGTACCTTAACCATGTAAGGGGGGGAAGCAAACGACCATTCACTTTCAGCGCTCACAAGCGAGACACTTATGGAACACAAAGCTCTTCGTCCGAGAGAGAAAGAGATTCAGCGCAAAAAGACGGAGAGAGAGAGAGAGAGAGAGAGAGGGCTGGGGAGAGAGAGACGTGTTACGCAACAGCGGGGAGTGCAAATCTGTTCATCAGGCTTCCTACGTTCCTCTCAGAGAAATGTATGGTTTTGTTTGTAACCTTCTGCAGAATAATGAGGCAGCGCATGTGTGTGAGTGTGTGTGAGGGATCATGTCGATTCCCCTTTTACAGTAGGTGTGCTCTTCGTCTCCCCTACTTCGGAGGAGGCGGTGAGCACTGCAGATAGAGCCTCTCCGAGCCAGAGAGAGAATCCCAAGCGCTCATCTTACATATTCACTCTCCTGTGTTGTGGTGTTGCAGGGACGTGGACGAAACCTCTTGAAAAACCGAGAGGGCCGCGAACGAGGGCCCGCGTGAAGCAGGGGAGACCTTTAGCGTCTAGCAACCGCCCCACCCGGCCTCCTTGCCACCCATCCGTGAACGAGCTCTTCGCATTTGTCCCGTTCTCATCCCACGAAAGGAACCGGGAACTCATTTCATTCCACATCCTTTCGTTTTCGCCGGCTGCCCACTCGTGGTCTGATCGGCGTGAAGAGCAGGCCCCTCGTGGGCTTCAATCAGTTTTTTTTTTTCTTTTTTTGAGACACCCCGGCAACTTCCGCGGAAGAGGTGGGGATGGGGGTTCCCTCAGACTCAAATGCACCGCCACGCCACTGCAGACGCCGACTTGTACCCACGCAAAGCGAGACAAACATCAAAAAAAAAAAAAAAAAAAAAAAAGGGGGAGGGGGGGGGGGCACACCCCACACACCGCAGACCCGCCGCGACAGCCAACAAGAACCCAAACGTTTTAGGAAGGG
>CAAKHD010010553.1:224140-238487 GCA_901007705.1 Fistularia tabacaria
GGATATTTGAGTCGAAGTAAATGATCCGAGAAGTTTCCAATTCCCGTTGTATATATGGGTGATTTTTTATAAGAGCAAGGGTTTACAACCCCCCCCCCCCCCCCGCTCCCTCCTCCCACTAGATCCCATGATACATCAGTCGCTGCAGCTCAGGCCACTGGTCTCACACGCTGAGCAATAATTGATTACCACTTCTTCAACACCGAAGATCCACTGCACACGCAAACACGCGCCTGCGTACGTTTGCGTGCACAAGAGGAGCCATTACGATGTTTGTCAACCGGACGTGAGAGTGCGATGGGACTCTGAGGAATGGATTTACAAAAACCGAGCCGCCCCGCACCGACGCCAGAAGCGCTCTCCTGTATTAAGGGTTTCGAGAAACCTCTCGTTTCAACGCTTTCAAACGCCCTCCTGACTTCAGCCCCCCCGTGTCTGAGCAGATCTGAACCGTGCTGAGCATCACGACCGCCCTAAGTGGTGTGATGTTTGGTTGCAGGAGCTCGAGATGATCGTAACGCAGACAGCAGTTGCATTGAGAGCACTATATCTGCCAGTGTGCCGTTTCTGCATAAACTGCTTTACACTTCAAATCCATGGCTGGGCTCAGACGTGTCTATTATCCTGTTAAATCCCACAATGAAAGGCTGACGTTGATTTCATTCCCGAGAATCAACCAATAAAACGGTGGCGCAGTGGTTAGCGCCTCTGCCGCACAGTAAGAAGATCTGGCGACGGAGACCGTCTTCCGGGTTTCTCGGGTTTCTTCCCACGGTCCAAAAATGTGCAGCAGCTCAATTGGAGACCCAAAATTTCCCGAAAGTGCGAATGAGAGAAAGAATGGCTGCATGTCTATATGTGTCCCTGTGACCAACCAGTCCAGGGTGAGCTCTGCCTCTTGTCCAATGACAGCTGGGATCGGCCTCAGTCCCCCCACAACCCCGAGCCAAACGAATGACTTTACACAATTCAATATACCAGTGTTTCTTTACATAATCAATAAACCCTGCATCCTAAATCCCTATTGCGGCCTACGGTAGAAATTAGAATGATTAATCTGGATCAATAAGTTGCTGAATCAGAAGAGTAACAGCAGCCCAGTAATACTGAGTCATCGTTAGACTTACTAATGACAGAGCAATCATTGATTTAAGAACAGTAATAGCAGGGGTATAATGAAAGTAAAGTGAAATAACAGGAAAAAACATCTTCGAGCAATAATGTATTTCTAACAATGCCGGTTGTTCAAGAAACAGCAGGATCATTATTACAGAGTAATAATTATACGGGGTTATAGCAAGATATCACTGACAAGGACTAATTTGTATGGTAACGGGTGGGCTGTGTCATAACCGCCTTGTTATTTCCAAAAATGATCCCTATTACAAATATGATTGTAAGTCCTTGGATTTCCCTTTATGAATGTCGGTAGTGGAGGAAATATTTGCAACCCTATTTTCATTTTCTGTGCTTTTTCCGATTTATACTCCCACCATCATAACTTGTGGCCGTCTAGCATCTGGTATCACCATGGCGACCCGACTGACAACAATAACAAAGTCGGGAAATATTTAGATATCGTTGACCGATGAACGATAATAGGACGAAAACCAACTTGTTTGCACATTGTAATGCCGGTACTATTGTACCTTCACATGAATATGTATTCATTATTCCCAACAAATATCTCTATCGGCTCCAAAGAGCCAACGCTCCGAAGTGTTTTGTTGGTGTTTGTGCGCCCCATCCTCTACACGCGGCCATATAATTGCCGTGATCTATTTCAGACACCGGAGGTAAGATCTCACCAGAGCTACAGACATTCCCGGCTGATGTGTCATGGATGCTTTGTCCTCCACGATCTCTCCAATGCACTGTATTTCTAATACACATTTTCTAGCCTCATCAACTGAAAACCTACGCCCTCCATATTGGGCCACGTTGTTTGAAAAATGATGCAAAAAGACACAAAGGTGATCCCCCTTATGCAACGGACTCATAGTTTATGAAGAACCAATCCCGATCTCTATATTTATTGCCACAGAGGGATGATTCAGTCTTGCGTAGTCAGAAGAAATGCATTGTGGGGCAGTGAGGCTATATGAGGATAGCCTCGCACACACTCACAAACACACACAAATCCTTGCATTTCTATGTGGTTTTAAATTTCATGCACGCACAATATAGTCATTCTGTGCAGTAGAAATAAACACCATGCTCGCAACATCGGTTTTGGTAAGGGTGTGGGATTTAGAACACGGCCAAAGTAAATATTATAATTGTTTCTGTTCTATGATAATGACTCGAAATGTCGGGGATCTTTGCTGTCAGCCAAATCCGACGAGCCACCGTCGCCTCCATTAACGGGCTTCACTTTGAATGTCATCGCGGTGGGGACACAAAGAATTGTGTGTTAATTTTTTTTTTTTTTAAAAACATTGTTTAATTATTCATCTCATCTGAATAGGTCACTGCCTCTATTTTAAATAAGTAGCATTCAGAGTAGACCCCAGAGCTGGGACACGGCCGCTCGCTGTTTGCCCCCGACGCGGTTCATATCGTGGATGGACGGCGCCACACCTTTACACCCGCCTGCAAAGACGAAGGCACGCGGGCGTTATCCTCAATACTTGTAGCCAGGTGTTCTGCAAATGAACGTATGACTGAAAATTTAAACTTGTGCACGTTTGGACTTATGGACTTAAATGTCAATTAAAATTTTGCTGAAAAACGATCTACGTAGGCCAAGATGGGTTTAAATGCACTTTAAAGGAAGCCGTCACCTGCATGACTGTGCAGTCTTAGCCCAAACAAGAAGAATTGTCAAATATTATGTAGAATCACAGATTTATTTCTATCTTTATCTGCATGCTGAGGGTTTTCGGTTCGTTCGTTCACAGATGGTTACACCACGGACGATATCGAGTTTTACTGGCGAGGCGGCGATGGCGCGGTGTCCGGGGTCGACAGGATAGAGTTGCCGCAGTTTTCTATCGTCGACTACAAGCTCATCTCCAAGAACGTTGTCTTCTCCACAGGTAAAGCATCTTACACGCCAAACACCTACAGCACCAAGCTTTGATATTTCAAGTAAAAGTAGTTTTCAGTGGGTGTCATTGAGGAAAATCCGTCTCCACTCCCCCCCCCCTTCAGGTTCCTACCCTCGCCTGTCCCTCAGCTTCAAGCTGAAGAGGAACATTGGCTACTTCATCCTGCAGACGTACATGCCCTCCATCCTGATTACCATCCTCTCCTGGGTATCCTTCTGGATCAACTATGATGCCTCAGCTGCCAGAGTGGCCCTGGGTAGGAATCGTCGAACACTGACCCCTTGAAAAGGAATAAAAAATTAAAAACGAAGCTTAAAGACAGCAAGTCATCGTGACACGTTGCATACATGGCGTATTCCATACGTCAAGTTTTGTTTTTTTAACATCTGTGTCTATATGTTGCTGCATGCCGTTAGCCTAACGTGTGTTTTGACTGCTTCTTCTCATTAGCTCTAAGCATGTGAGTGATAGCAGTTTGTGATAGGTTGCCTGGCTAAATGTCTGTTGTTCAGCGATGACTATATGCATGACTCATGCAGAGAGAGAAGCGCTGCAGCTCGACCTTGAAGCATGCTGTCTTCCTCTCCGCCTGTCTCTCTATCAGAGCCCCTGATTGGCCAGAGATGCCTGCTTTTTAAATTTTTTTTTTGCTAAATAACAGCCTATTACAGCAAGCAAAAAGTGGCAACATTTTCAAATGTTTTTCTCTTTCTTTTGTTTTTTGCACGTCAATGGCAAAGTAACTGATAATATTAAAAAAATGAGCCGCTTTTTATGTTAAACTCGGTTGGGTCAGAGCTGCGGAGGAAATGGCTTTGAGCTTTGCGCGTTGTTTCTTGTCACACACCATTTGTCTTCTGAAGTGGGACACGTGCTAGTCGGAGGCCCACACGGTGCGTTCGGAGGCAAACATGATTTACAGACCTGCCCTCTCTGAGCGTCCTGCAGACGTTTCGCCGAGTGAGTGCAGCCTGTGAGGGATGAGGCTGCTTACTACAGTGACACTGTTGGGAGCTGCTGAGTTATTTATAATGCGTGTGAATCTGACCGAATGCAGATTGTGCATGCATATGACTAATGTATCAAACACAACGTCTGTATGTAAAAGAAACGAAAAAAAAGCCAGAAAAAAAAAGCAGGTGAATTGTGCTGTGACTAATAGCAGATGTTTGCAGGGGGCAGAACTCTGCATTTTATATTTCAGTTTAATGCTTTTTCATTTGGATGAATGACTGGATACAAACTCACACATTAAATGCACAGTTACGGTCTCAAGAGGGTCCGAGTACATGAAAATAGAAAGCGGAAAACGGCTATCTTTTGATGATCCGCACCTGATCTCGGTGAATTTGACGTCACCACCACAACACCGTCGTCGCCACACCGCCAACTTTTCACTTCATGTTGAAGCAACGACTGCGGTTACCAGCATTAGCGCCGAGGCTAATAGAAGTCGTTCGATTGCTGAATTACTTTTATACGTGAGAACAAGACGTCACTGACCCGTAAACCGGGTATGTCTGCAGCCAGACGCTCCATGTGAGCATTGATGTCTTTTTTCCAGCAAATGTCAGCATCGCAGTGGTGATGAGAGGCCAGGGAGAGCACCGGGCTTGGAATCCAACTTGAGGTCAAAGCATGAAATGATAATTATAATCATAAAAATAATGATAATAATAACAATAGGAAGCAGAGGCAGTGGAGGTCTGGCATGTGTCTCCTCTATGGACTTCATATTTTGGACTAGAGGCGCTATGTAGCAGCCTCCGTACTGCTGTATCTACTTTTGTTTTGTTTTTTTAAACACATGTGTTTGTGATCACGGTCAGGGAGATTCATCCCCCGGGTGTTCCAATGTGTTCATGGCGATGTGTTACCTCATGGGTTTAAGCCTTACCGTGTGAATCTGTGCTGATCTGCAGGAATCACCACGGTGCTGACGATGACCACCATCAACACGCATTTGCGAGAGACGCTGCCTAAGATCCCCTACGTGAAGGCTATAGATATGTACCTGATGGGCTGCTTTGTGTTTGTCTTCCTGGCCCTGCTGGAGTACGCCTTCGTCAACTACATCTTCTTCGGCCAGGGCCCGCAGCGGCAAAAGAAAGCGGCCGAGAAAGCGGCCACCGCCAACAACGAGAAGCTGAGACCCGATCCCAACAAGGTACACGTGCAGGCGCGCTGCGTCTAAATGTTTCCGTTTTTGTCAGTTAGCGTGCGTGTGTTTGTTTTCTGGGAGAAAATGACGTCTTCTTCTTCTTCTTCTGAAGGTCAATGTGATGCTGTAATCAATGCTTGATGTCCTTTGCCAGCATCTTTTACTAGCTTTCCGTATCACCGGTTTAAAAACTCAGACTAGGATCTGAAAGAGTGAATGCAGAAGCAATGTCTGGCTTATATTTTATCTCCATATTTCTGTGTCTCTCAAAGGGCAAGGCGCCTTGGAAAAAAAAAAAAAATCACTGGCTGCAGCTCCAAAGCCCTTTAAATTTTATTCAGCTGCTAAAGTTAGCGGGAACAACAGCAGCATAAAAAAAAAAGAAGAAAAAATTAAACCCTTTCCTTCTGAGTGTGGCAAGCTACGATTTCCCAAAAGTAACAGTGCTGATTTTGTATGCTTGCAGTGGCTGGTGGGAAATGTAGTTCAGAGAGATGATGCTCTGTATGCCAGAATGAAACAGAGGGAAATTGACGCATATGACTCGATGTGGGATCCCATCTTTGTGGACGATGCCGCATTAGGACTAGGCGAGCAAAGAAATAAGGTACTGGAGGTTTTGAAAGTCAAAACTAACAATGTCATCAATCTGAATCAACCCAGATCAGAGGAAAATGCTTTAGTTTTGTGCATTTCTTTGATTTCTATAGATTTTTAAGGCAACTTTGATCATCACTCCCACCATTGTGTTCTTCCCCTTTTCTTGGTTTGCTCTTCATGCATTTTCCTGACAGACACGGCTCGGCCGCCGGCGGGCGCCATTCGACCCGTAACTTTTGGATGTTCTTTCGAAATTGATGAGAATTTGTCGCTTCTTGTCAAAGTACCATTGTTTGGACGCAAACGCCGCAAAAACCTTACGGGCAATTGATAAATCTCCTGATTGCTAAGTGAAGCGGTTTTGACACAAGAAAAAAAAAAAAGAAAAAAAAAGGATCATCAGATTACCGAGAGATCACTCGCAGTTTAGCGAATAAGAGGCCTCACTTCAAGGTGACTTTTACACAAAAGCAGAAAAGCTCCATTGCAACGGGACAGGATTGGATTGTAGGACCAGAAGTCAGGCTATGGATGAAGAAATGTTTATCCGAATCCACTTCCCTCAACGTCTTTCCTGACCTGCCTCCAACCTTACAGCCTCTCCCATCCTTGCCAAGTCCTTACTATTTCTCTCAACCTTCTCCCGTCACATTTTTTGTTTTGTTTTGTTTTGTTGTTTTTTTTCCTCTTTTGCTTCGTCCTTTATTTCTTCAGTTTTGTCTTGTGAATCGACAGAATTTTAACCGCAGTCTGGTTGAAATTCTGAGACGGCGACCAAGGTTTTCTCCACAAGAGTTAGTCCGTGGAGTGCGTCGTGCTCCCCCGGGAGCGTTACCTCATACTTGTGTGGTTTTTTATTATCACCCAGATATTGATTGACAGATGATCAATAGTTTAAAGTGGAGTATTTAAAGTGCTTTTAATGTTTCTTAACTGTAAGTAACACGACTGTGGCTCATTGCATTACCCATTCTAGCACCTCATCAGTATCGTTACTGAATGATTCACCGATCATTCTAGGTTCGAATATTATGTACGTGGAGTCTTGTTGATGAATTTCCCCTCGGAGGTCTCTTCTCATGGCTCCACGTGTTTTTACACCCAGATGACGCCCGACGACAACATCCTGTTCAGTACCCTGGAGATGAAGAACGAAATGGGGGGTGCCGGGGATCTGTCCCGGGGCCTGGGAGCGCCCGGGGACCCCCGCAACACCATGCTGGCCTACGATAGCTCTACGCTGCAGTACCGTCGGGCGGCCATGGCCCGCCAGAACTATGGCCACAGCGCCTTGGAGCGCCACGCCCAGAAGAAGTCGCGCCTACGGAGACGGGCCTCGCAGCTCAAGGTGAACATCCCAGACTTGTCCGACGTGAACTCTATCGATAAGTGGTCCAGGATGATCTTCCCTACCGTCTTCTCCTTCTTCAATGTGATCTACTGGCTCTACTACGTCCATTAAGCCTGGCGGCTTCCGGTGGCCATCTTGCGGCGGGCATGCAACGATGGGGGGAGGAGAAGGAGGGTGGGGGGGGAGAGAGAGAGAGAGAGAGAGAGAGAGAGAGAGAGAGAGAGAGAGAGAGAGAGAGAGAGAGAGAGAGAAAAGATTCTGATACTAAACAGTGATGAAAGATCTATTGAGTGAAAATACAAGCAGACCGCGAGCAGATGCTCTGTTAGGAAGGCACACAACCACAGCTATTCTGTATTTGTTTAGGCTTTTCCTAATGCCAGGAAATTTGTATTTTGCTCTGTTGTAATCAAGCGTGGAGCCGACGATGGCAGATTTCTTGCCCATTCAGAAAGCAACAGTTTGCTCCCCTTTTCCGCCAGCTTCCTGTCCATCTTTTGCTGAGGTGTTTGATAGGTGTTGGACAGTGCCGATATAGGGCTGGATTTCAGCGCGTTGCTTTGTTCTGGCCCAAAGCAACAAAAACAAAGCCTGACAGGAAGTGTCCTGAGATGTCCGCCAGCTCTGCTGAGGTGGGGCGTCTTTTTGTCATTACAGAGAAGAATCAACCGCCTGATGCAGCTTTTAAATCAGACTTATTGTTCTTAATTTCCATGTAATTCCAACCACATAAAGAATAAACCTAGTTTGGTTTATTCTGTATGGATTCAATGCAAGTTTTCTACTTTTTGTCCCCAATTATGGGTTTTCTTTTTGACTGATAAACACGTCCCCGTCAAATCAAGGAAGTACCCAAGTTCTGCCGCCTATCCTCTTTCAGATATATTGAATCAGAGTTGTACATTAAAAGTAAATACACCACGATTCAATTCTTGAATGAATTTCTTTCTTTTTTATTTTTTTTTTCTTTTGGGGGGGGGACTTGACGGGAAAACTCCGCAAAGGAAGTTTCAAGTGTGGCCACCTTGACTTTCCATAAAGGAAGTGATCAGTGATGTACCGTGGTACGTGACCAGGTTCACAGCAAGATTCCAAAACTAGACATAACGTTTGATAAAAAAATGCTGTAGAGAATATGAATGGATTGAGTGAACGTGTCACGTTTAATTATTTTCTGATTAAAAACTTCTTCGGCAGTTTGGGGCGTTTCCGTAAACAAAAATTAATATGAAACATGAACAATCCTCTCAGTCTCATGACAGATCTCCGTTTTGAAACATTTTTCAGATGGAAGAAATAAGACCAAATAAGTTGGCCGATATTACTGTAAACAAAAAAGGTGGGATCGAAAGCTCACACCAAAAAATTCCTGGTGGAGCGCGGAGCCAAACCCCTGGTGGCCACATCAGCTGTTTGAGCTCTGAAATCAGATTTTCAAGAGAAAATAAAAGATCACATAATTGCTGTAATTAGCATTCAATTGAGAGCCGTTGTTAGCTATCTGTAGCCTGATCATATTGAGTGACATCAGAGGAAGCCAGTAAAAATCGCTTGTGTCTGCTGTCAGGAAAAGTCATTTTCATGAACGGTTAGAGAAGCAACCAACAACAGAAAGCTTCAATGTTGTATATTCAAAAATCAAACCTCATAAGGTTTTTTTTTAATTTGTACTATTTTCTGATATTCACAGAAAGGAATGTTCTATTCACGTTGAATGATTAGCTTGTGTTGAACGATTAGCTTGCTTCGTCAAAAAAAGAGAGAGGCAAAGAATAAGCAGAAACGGGACTCACCCCTCTGCTCAAGGCTTTAACTTCACTATTCTTGAGTTTGGGCGGGTTCCCCTGGTGTCAGTCAAACATCCCTGTGCAATATCTTTCAGTCTGTTTGCAAAACAGGATGCACATGAACTTGCCCTGCTTGTGGCCCTGACCAGCAGCAGAACTGATTCAACAACGGACCTCAAACAAAGCAGCTACTTGGCTACATTTGTTTTCAGTATATTTATAGTTTCATTTTTATTCAAACGCGTTGCATCACAGTTGCAGAGACATTGAAATAACCCCATGTCAGGTTGAAAAACTTTCAGTGCACCTCCTTGTAGCTGAATGCTTTCATTGAGCTAGCGTAGCTTATAATGCTAGATTATTCTCAGAATTTTTTGAAAAGGATTTCAAAATGGGATGAATATTGTTGCAAGGCTCTGACAACACAAGAAACCTGACAGTCTCAAGTCAAATGAAGTTCAACAGTGTACTAAATACACCACTTACGCTTCACAGCAAGGTCCCAGGTTCATTTTCGACAGAGGGCCTTCTTCTTGGAGTTTGTGTGTTCTCTCTGGTTTCTCCAGTTTCCTCCCCCAGTCTAAAAACATGCAGTAGGTTAATTGGCGACCCAAAATTGCCCAAACACGTGAACAAGAGTGAGGGGTCGTATGTTGCGATATGTAGCCCTGTGATCGTCTGCCGACCATCAAGGGTGTACCCCACCTGTCGCCCGACGACAGCTGGGATACGCGACTACACCCCCGCATCCCTTATGTGTGATGACTAGTTAACGAATGAATAAATGAATGTATACAGGCGTCTGCTTTGTCAATTCTCTTTTTCTCCTTGTTTATAGATCTTTAAAGGTAGATCGGACTGTGAAATGAAACTTATGTCCTTTGAGTGATGCTTGACCGTCAACAGGAATCCAACCTTGCGTCGTCATATTGCAACTTAGCGGACGATGGATTTAAAAATAGCCAAGTTCAATTGTAGTGCGGAAACAACAAGCTCATGGAAAGTTAATTTTTTTGTTTTTTTCTAAATACGTGGGATTGATCGTTGGCCAAACGTGAAGTTTCCTGATTTTGAGGCAAAGGAACAACTGGCATTCATTAATGCGGCGGAGAGCGAATTTCCCCGTTGAAGATAAATTAGCAAGCCCAAAGTTTTGCCCGGGGACCCAGTGTGAGCGTGAGCTGCGTCTTTCAGCACAAGCTCTGGCTCCCAGCCAGGGCGTCTTGTTCCGGGGCCGCTTGCCGTCCACCGCCGCATGCTGATAGCCGAACCCCCCTCAGAAACAAAGAGCCGTGCAGAAACCATGATTTGCGTTTGATCCGCTGCTGCGTATTTTAGTCTGTCTTTTGTCTGCACTGGTGCATTCATCAAGCTTCTTTTTTTCTCATGTTTTTTAACCACCACAAACAGCTCCACCCAGCCCCATCCTTTGTGCATTGTGAAGGATCCGGGGAGCCATGGCATTAAAGCGAGCAGCTTCAGTATCGGAAGTATCAAACACAGTATCATAATTTAAGTGAATTATATCCATCCATCCATCCATCTTCTTCCGCTTATCTGTGGTCGGGTCGCGGAGGCAGCAGCTGGAGCAGGGAGGCCCAGACTTCTCTCTTCCTAGCCACATGGTCCAGGTCTTCTGGGGGGACCCCAAGGCGCTTCCAGACCAGCCTAGAGACATAGTCTCTCCAGCATGTCCTGGGTCTTCCCCGTGGCCTCCTCCCAGATGGACATGCCCAGAATACCTCCCCCGGGAGACGTCCAGGAGGCATCCTGACCAGATGCCCGAGCCACCTCATCTGACTCCTCTCTATGCGGAGGAGCAGCGGCTCTACTCTGAGTTCCTCCCGGATGGCCAATCTTCTCACCCTATCTCGAAGGGAGAGTCCGGCCACCCTGTGGAGAAAATTCATTTTGGCCGCTTGTATCCGCAATCTCGTTCTTTCGGTTACTATCCACAGCTTGTGACCATAGGTGAGGGTAGGAACGTAGATCAACCGGTTAATTGAGAGCTTTGCCTTCTGGCTCAGCTCCCTCTTCACCACGCCATACCGGTACAGAGTTCGCATCACTGCAGACGCTGCACCGATCCGCCTGTCCATCTCCCGCTCCATCCTTCCCCCGCTTGTGAACAAGACCCCGAGATACTTGAACTCCTACACTTGGGGCAGGACCTCTTCCCTGAAGATCTGAAGATCTTGGCCTGATGGAGCCAATAGGACCACGTCATCTCCAAAAAGCAGAGACTTGATCCTGTGGCCGCAAAACCAGATCCCGTCGACACCTGTCTGTGCCTAGAAATTCTGTCTTTAAAAATTATGAACAGAATCGGTGACAAAGGGCAGCGGAGTCCAACTCTCACCGGAAACGGGTCCGACTTACAACCGGCAATGCAGACCAGGCTCCGAGTCCAGGTAAACAGGGACCGAAAAGCCTGTAGAACGGGGGTCAGTACCCCGTATTCCTGGAGTACCCCCCACGGGACACGGTCGAATGCCTTCTCCAACTCCACAAAACACATGTAGACTGGTTGGGCAAACTCCCATGCCCCCTCAAGAACCCCGCTGAGGGTATAGAGCTGATCCACTTCTCCACGACCAGGACGAAAACCACACTGCTCCTCCTGAATCCGAGCTTCAACAACCCGGCGGACCCTCCTCTCCAGTACCACTGAATAGACCTTACCAGGGAGGCTGAGGAGTGTGATCCCCTATAGTTGGAGAACACCCTCCAATCCCCCTTTTTAAAAAGGGGGATCACCACCCCAGTCTGCCAGTCCAGCGGCACTGTCCCCAACATCCACTGCAGAGGCATGTCAGACAGAACACCCATACAGCACCCAGAGCCTTGAGGAACCCAGGGCGGACCTCATCCACCCCCGGGGCCCCGCTACTGAAGAGCTTTTTGACTACTTCAGCAACTTCATCCCCGGAGATAGGCTGACACCCCCCCCAGGGTCCCCTGGCCCTGCTTCCTTTTTGGAAGGCATTTCGACGGGATTGAGGAAGTCTGAGAGGTATTCCTGTCACCGATCTACAACTAACGGCATTGAGGTCAGCAGCGCCCCGCTCTCACTGTACACAGTGTTGACGGAGCACTGCGTCCCTCCCTGAGAAGCTGGATGGAGGAAGAGAATCTCCTCAAAGCCCACCGTAAGTCATTCTTCATGGCCTCCTCGAACTCCTCCCACGCCCGAGATTTTGCTTCAGTTAGGGTTAGGGTTAGCTGCATGGGTTAGGGTTAGGGTTAGGGTTAGGGTTAGGGTTAGGGTTAGGGTTAGGGTTAGGGTTAGGGTTAGGATTAGCTGCATGCCACTCGGCCTGCCGGTACCTGTCCTGGGAGTTATGTGGTCGAGGGCTTCATGCCCCCAGAAGGGTCACCCTAGGCAAACAGGTCCCAGGTGGGGGGGCAAACAAAGTGTGGCACAGAAGACTTCCCATGATGAAAAACAACTTACGACCTAGTTTCCCCCTGCCTGGGCCTGGCACCGTGCCCCCCCCCCGGAGCCAGACCTGGGGATGGGGCTCGATGTCGAGCGCCTGGTGGCTTGACCTGCATCCAAGGGGCTTGGCTGGGCACAGCCCGAAAGGACGACATGGGTTCCCCTTCCCCTGGGCTCCCCACCCACAGGAAGGGCCAAGGGAGTCAGGTGCAGTGTGAGTCGGGCGGTGGCCGGAGCGGGGGACCTTGGCGGTCTGACCCTCGGCTGCAGAAACTGGCTCTCGGGATATGGAATGTCACCTCTCTGGCAGGGAAAGAGCCCGAGCTGGTGCACAAGGCTGAGGGATTCTGACTAGATATATTGGATTCACTCATTGCACAGCATGGGGTCTGGATCCAGGCCTCTGGAGAGGGGCTGGACTCTTTTCTACTCTCGAGTTGCTTCTGGCAAGAGACGCTTGGCAGGAGTGGGCATATTGATTGCCCCCTGACTCGGCGCCTGCACGTTGGGGTTCAACCCAGTGGACGAGAGGCCAGCCTCCCTCTGCCTTCAGGTGGGGGGATGGGTTCTGACTGTTGTTTGTGGCTATGCACCCAACAGCAGTTCAGTATTCCCACCCTTCTTGAGGTCCTTAGAGGGTTTGGTAGAGAGCGCTCCTTCTGGGGACTCCCTCATTCTACTGGGAGACTTCAATGCTCATGAGGGCAATGACAGTGTGACTTGGAAGGGCGTGATTGGGAGTCACAGCCTCCCTGATCTGAACCCGAGCGGTGTTTTGTTCTTGGACGTCTGTACTCATTACGGATTGTCCATAACAAACACAATGTTCAACCATAAAGGTGTCCATATGTGCACTTGGCACCAATGCACCTTAGGCTACAGTTCTTTGATCGACCATGTCCTGGACACTCAGGTGATAAGAGGAGCGGAGCTGTCAACTGATCACCACCTGGGGGTGAGTTGGCTCCGATGGTAGGGGAGGATGATGAGGTCAGACCTGGCAGACCCAAACGTAATGTGAGGGTCTGCTGGGAACGTCTGGAAGAGTCCCCTGTCAGAAGGAGCTTCAACACCCACCTCCAGCTGAGCTACAACCACGTCCCGAGGGAGGCGGGGGACATTGAGTCTGAATGGGCCATGTTCCGCACTTACATTGTGGAGGCGGCAGTCCAGAGTTGCGGCCGTAAGGCGGTCGGTGCCTGTCGGGGCGGCAACCCTCGTTGGTGGACCCAAGGGGTGAGGGATGCTGTCAAACTAAAATACATTTTAATTTCTTAAAAATGATGTCCTGCTTTTCCTCAAAAGCAGAGACTCCCACTTGGATTTGCCCCCCAACCCTGCCTTTCACATGTCATCACTCCTGCAAAGGTCACCTGGGAAAGTTGCAGTTGCCTTGATGAACGAATGGAAAAGCAGGTCACATGGTTTTGTTTGCAAGGGAAGGTAGGGCTCAAGGACAAGCTGGTGGCTTGGTGACGCCCTCTGTCCTTTTGCAACTAGTGAGTGCAGCGAATACAAGCAGGAACCTTGCAGCGCAATACCAAACTGAGAAGTTGGTTACACTGGATGCTATCAGATGTTTTCATGGGAAAAGAGTTTCCAAGCTGATGAGTCCCATGACCAGAAGCTTAGTCTTCTGCAATCCTCCTCTTCCGACACCTTTACCTTTGCAAGAGCTGTGCTTGGCACTTAGTTTGGAGGAATCAAGTAGCAGGTGAAAACTAACTTACATGATATCTTGTCGCGGGGTGGGTCAGTGAAGGCATCACTTAACTTTTAAAATACAATCAGGATATCATAGAATTTTTCTTTTTTCTTTTCTTTTAATTTGTCATGTTGGCAGTTTTGTGCTGTTCCCCCTGCTTTCCCCTAGGTTTCTCACAGTTTGCAACCCTCTCCCAATTCTCACCTCCAGCTCCACCAAGTTCAGGTTTCCCCAGTGTGTGTGTATGTGTGTGT
>CAAKHD010010555.1:0-11654 GCA_901007705.1 Fistularia tabacaria
TTTCTAGGTCTACAATAGCAACAATGCAGTTCCCTCTGACCATCTCTGTACTTTTCTATTAGCATTCTCAAAGCGAATACTGCATCTGTAGTACTCTTTCTAGGCATGAAGCCATACTGATGCTCACAAACCCTGACTTCTGATCTCAGTCTAGTTTCCACTACTCTCTCCCAAAACTTCATTGTATGGCTCATCAACTTTATCCCTCCATAGTTACTGCAATTCTGCACATCCCCCTTATTCTTAAAAATGGGCACATCACACTTCTTCTCCACTCTTCAGGCATCTTCTCTTTCTCGAAGATCCTGTTGAATAATCTAGCCAGAAACTCTACTGCTGCCTCTCCTGGACATTTCCATACCTCCACAGGTATATCATGTGGCCCAACTGCCTTTCCATTCTTCATCCTCTTCAATGCCCTCCTCACTTCACTTTTACTAATCTCTGCTACTCTGTGGTCTATAATAGTCACCTCTTCTTCCCTTCCCTCTCTTTCATTTTCCTCATTCATCAACTCTTCAAAGTACTCTTTCCATCTTCCCATCACTCTTTTAGCATCTGTCGATACATTTCCCTCTCTCTCCTGAATCACCCGGACCGGCTGTACACCCTTTCCATTTCAATCTCTCCGTTTTGCCAACCTGTATAAATCATTCTCTCCCTCCTTACTATCCAACCGAGCATAAAAGTCATCGTATCCCCTTTGTTTTGCCTTGGCTACCTCTATCTTTACCTCACACTGCATCTTCTTGTACTCCTGTCTCTTCTTTTCAGTCCCCTCAGTGTCCCACTTCTTCTTTGCTAACCGCTTTCTCTGGATACATTCTTGCACTTTCTCATTCCACCACCAGGTCTCCTGATCTACTTTCCTTCCAGACGACAGTACTCTCCAACCTGTCTCCCAGATCACATTAGCATTAGTATAGACACATTAGTATAGACAACCAAAAACAACAACAACAAGGGCAAGAATAGAAAAAAAGGGACTTCTTCATCTGTTCATTCATTCTGGCAGTGCGCGATAGACTACCATGTAGAGATGCAGGTGAATCCCCAAAAGTTCTACCCTTGTCGCCACCTGACGACACCTCCATTAGCTTAGCAACCCCCCTGTTAAACGTCTTCAAGTGAAGAAATTCACGTCCAGTTGCCACGACAAATAGGTTTTGACACCCTCTCATGCACTTGCTTGGACAATTCAGGATCTCCTGTGAAGCTCCTCCATGATTTGGAACTGTTAGAGGAACCTAGAGAAGTCAGATGAAGACACAGGGAGAACATGGGAGACTCCCGACGCAGAAAGGCCGCCTGTCACCATCGAACCAGGGATCTTCTCGCTAACCACTGCGCCGCTTCATTATCCATTCACTTATTCATCCTCCCAATTTCGGACACAGTGCTCCCTGCCAAACAGATTTGGGTTGAAACCAAGTTTGCTCGGAGGGGAGAACAGGTACGAGAACAAGTAGGGGCAAAAACAGGCAAGGGAAGGCTGAGCAGGAACAGGCAGACAAGGCAGGAGGCGCTCGCATACACCGACAAGAGAAGCCTGGTCGGGATAGGATGCTCGGCGGAAGGCGTTAGTATACATCGACTAGGGAAGCCCGGTTGGGACGGGCAGCTAGGTTGAAGATGCTAACATACGCTGATGAGGTAGAAGCCTGGTCTGGGATGGTCGGCGAGGTGGAAGACGCTATCATACAACGATGAGGGAAACCTCATCAGGATGGGTGACTAGGCAGAAGGCAGTAGCATACAATGATGAGGGAAGCCCAGATGGGATGGGTGGCAAGGCAGAAGGTGCAAGCATACACCAATGAGGAAAGAGCCCGGGTGGGGACAAGCGGCTTGGTGGATGGTGCTGGCATACACCGACGAGGGAGAACCCTGGCGGGGATAGGCGGGGAAAGGTGGCTAGGTGGAAGGCACTAGCATACACTGGCGAGGGAGAGGCCCGTTTGGGGACGAGCGACTTGGTGGATGTTGCTAGCATACACCGACGAGGGAGAAGCCCGGTCAGGGATGGGCGTCTAGGCGGAAGGCACTAGCATACATTGACAAGGGAGAAGCCTGTCTGGAGACGAGCAGATAGGCGCAGGGCGTTAGCATACACCAACGAGGGAAAAGCCTCATTGGACCCTTTACAGGGCCAATGAGCCCAACCCTGACAGAACCCAGGACTGTGTTACTGTGTGGCTATTATGCTAATCCACCCACTGAGTTAATGCAATCTGAGACGCGACCGATTTACCAAGTGTTTGTTTTTCAATAGTACCCACCCGCCCCCACACTGAGAACTCTACTATAAAGATTTTCTTTATTTCTCCGGTGTGAATAAAAGTTCGGTTCTTGTCCGTAATTGAATATGAGGAAGTTTATCGATGCACTAAATCAACAGAGTAACCGGGCGGCTTTATAACCACATAATGGACCGTTTTTAACTGTCTCGTAAATTCTCACGGGGCAGAATGGCCGGCCCGGCCAGCTCCGGTCTTGGTTGTGTAATATTACCCCGGAAGGCAGTGTGAATCCCCAAAGTTGCACCGGCTCTTGTTTTTTTCCACATTCTTCCCGTTTACTTTTGAGACGGGCAGAATGCAAGAATCCAAACCAAAATCAGAACCAACGGTGTTTGGTGGAAGTCGCTCTGTTCTTTACGCCGAGCCGCTTGTCCTGACTGGGCTTCTCCCACGTTGCTGTTTGCTAGCGCCTTCCCCCTAGCAGCCAGTCCCCAACCACGCTTCCCTCGCCAGTGTATGCAAGCACTGTCCACGGAGCTGCCTGTCCGGACCAGGCTTCCTTTGTCAGCGTAGCCTAGCACCTTCCACCTAGCAGCCCATTCCCGGACAGGCTTCCCCCATTAGTGTATGTTAGCCCCTCCATCTTAGCCGCCTGTCCCAGTGGGCTTTCCTTGTCGGTGTATGCTAGCGCCTTCATCTTAGCTGCCCGTCCTCACCAAGGCTTTTCCCACGTTGGTGTATGCTACCACCTTCCACCGAGTCGTCTGTCCGGACCAGGCTTCCCTTGTCACCGTATGCTAGTACCTTCCACTTAGCAGCCCAACCCCGAACAGGCTTCCCCCATCGATGCATGCTAGCACCTTCCCGCCTAGCCGCCTGTTCTCGGGTGGGCTTCTCCCTCATCGGTGTATGGTAGTGACTTCCACCTAGCAGTCCATCCCCGACAGGGATGGTTTCCCAACAGGTTTCCCCCGTCAGTGTATGCTCGCGCCTTCCTGCCTTGCTAGCACCTTCTACGCAGCCGCCTGTCCAGACCAGCCATGTTTGAAGAAGTCTCCTAGAACCCTTAGCAACTTTTCATTACCTCTTGAAAAAAAAAATTACAACTTTGAAATCATGCATTGATAGTGAAAATAAACGAAAAAGCGAGGTTTTCATAAACAAATACACCTCTTGTTCTGCACACCAGCCTGGCCGTACGGGGATTAGCAACGCTACGCTAAACTTGATCGGGGGGGGTTATTTAAACTGGCAGTGTAATATGGAATCGTCACCCTGGCGTCCTCCCAGCCGGATTCGGTTGACGTGATGTTAGCTTCCTCCACTAGCATAACCGACAGAATACGTGTCAGTTGTCGGGGGGACGGACGTCAGGTCAGATTATACGGAAGAGGGAAAGTGATGGATGTGAAGGCCATTGTGTGTGAGTGTGTGTGTGTTGGAGGGAGTTTTGAATGCAACAGCTGCAGAAAAGCATCCATGACGAGCCGGCAGTGGAAATAATCGAATCGGAGCGCCGCCTCCTGGGCGAATCCCCAAAAGCACAGATTTGAGAAACACACACACGCAGCATTCTGAGATATCTGATTAGCTTGCAATATCAGCAGGGCTAAATACCAGCGGGGCCAGAAAATCCGAAAATACACATTTAATAGGAATTAGTTCCTGACAGTCGACTAACAGTACCACTTTCCCACGTTAGCACATGGAAACAAGGACCGTTACTGCGTCCTTATGCACTTTTAATGCCACCCAAACATCAGAAGATGAGTAAGGATTGGAAAAGACTCATGGAAAACTATCATCCCACAGCTGCTCCCAACTAAAGACAAGTTTTTAGAGTTGTGTCTCACATGGTGACTATTTACAGGACCTCAACTAGATTCTTTCAGCAATTTTCTCCCACCATGCAATGTTTACACCCGTTATCTGCAGAGCCTCTGCTATTTTTCACTCCATCCTTTTTCCTTCTCCGCTGGGTTGTGGTACAACGGAGAGTAGACATGGTCCAAGCCGGGCTGTTCTGCCCACAGCTCCACCATCCGCTCCCCTTTCTGGACGCTCCATAGCGATCGTGACGTCCTTCGTCGTTCCCATTCATCCATGCCGCCGATAACTACCGTTCCAATTCCGCTTTCCTGTATCCGGTTTTGTCTGCGCTCATCTATTGGTTGTTGATTGTGTTACGTTGTGTTACTCCAGTAAGACTCCTAAAATTTCTTTCCTACTTCCCGTTTTCAGTCCGCGGCCGTGAAAACCGCTCAGTGTGAGCTCTGCATTCATTGACAACAACGCAGCACGTGGGCTGAAACCGCACACGGAAGCAAAAACAAACACTGTCTCCGCCGCCGGTACCGTTTGCCTGCCAGATTTCCTGTTTCCGGTATTGTCGAAGCTCATCTACTGGTTGTTGATTGTGTGACGTCACCGTAAATGTATAGTATTAAGCTTTGCTTGTTCCATAGTCACTTCTTAACTGTTGAAAAGGTTGATTGTTATTTCTAGAGGAAATTTTCTTCCAATCTTCTTTTCATTTCGGCTCTTCCCTTTGAGGGGTCGCCACAGCGAATCAACCTCCTCCATCTAACCCTATTCTCTGTATTCTCCTCTCTCACACCAACTACCTTCATCTCTTCTCTCACTACGTCCATGAATCTTCTCTTCGGTCTTCCTCTAGACCTCCTGCCTGGCATCTCCAATTCCAGCATCCGTCTACCAATATAGTCCCTATCCCTCCTCTGTTCATGACCCAACCATCTCAGTCTGGCTTCCCTGACCTTCTCTCCAAAACATCCAACATTAGTGGTCCCTCTGATGGACTCATTTCTGATCCTATCCATCCTCGTCACTCCTCAAGAGAACTTCAACATCTTCATCTCTGCTACCTCCAGCTCTGACTCCTGTCTTTTGTTCAGTGCCACTGTCTCCAAACCATACAGCATCGCTGGTCTCACCACTGTTTTGTAAACCTTTCCTTTCAGTCTAGATGAAATTCTTCTATCACAAAGAACCCCTGAATCTTTTCTCCACCCATTCCAACCTGCTTGTACCTGTTTCTTTTCCACAATCTCCGTTGCTCTGGACTGTTGACCCTAAGTACCTGAAATCCTCCACCTTCCTGATCTCCACTCCCTGCAGCCAGGCCGTTCCACCCGGGTTCCTCTCATTCACCCACATATATTCTGTCTTGCTGCGACTAACCTTCATTCCTCTCCTTTCTAGAGCAAACCTCCACCTCTCAAGATTTTCCTCCACCTGTTCCCTGCTCTCACCACAGATCACTGTGTCATCTGCAAACATCAGGGTCCATGGAGATTCCTGTCTAACTTCATCTGTCAGCCTGTCCATCACCACTGCAAACAAGGAGGAAATTTTCTTTCAATATAAATCAATATTGGCCTGTGACTTTGTCCCCGTTCTGAATTTTACCCCAATGTATTTAAGTTTGACAGCCCTGCCGTAAAGACTGAAAAACGTAGAATAAAACAGGTTTGCTATCGTGGTAAACCCAAGACCAGGAAAAGACCGATTTGAAACAGCTCAGATTACCACTGTACACTTTTCCAAGGGAGATGACGGGAGCGGTGACTCCAGCAAAACTGAAATTCTCTTCGACGTGGTTCTGTAAACCCCCACGCCGCCCCCGCCCGGGTTAATAAACCCGCTAGCAAACATCCGTCCACGGGGGAATGCAACCGTCGCCCGCTCACGCGGCGGACATGATGTCAGCTCGCCGCGCTCCCCGGCCTCGTCTGCCGCGCAGAGGGGAGTCATTTCCTGTCAGACGCCCCCCCCTTCCCTCCCCTCTTCCTCCTCCTCCTCCTCCTTCCCCCGCTGCCGAGCCCCAAATGGCATTTCCAACTGTTCGAGCAGCTCCGCGTTTTCCCCTCTTTCGGCGCGCTCCAGATGCCAGAACCCTCGGCGTGTTTTCCGCCTCTTCACAAACTTCGGCTTGAAAAAAAAACAACAAAAAATTTGAAAATTGAAAAAACAGGGAGCATGACCCTCTCCTCGGGATACAACGTCGCAAGACTTTTCCGGACGGGTTATTTCGTGGCGGGTGACATCGTGTGAGAGTTCGACGAATAACCAACCCCCACACACACACTTCTTCCCCCTCCTTGTTACATCAACTCGCAAATATGTCAAGCATTCGTGGAGAGAGCTCGCAAAAACAATGACTCACAGGCCTATTGTGCGGACGCCATTTCTCCCCCCCCCCCCCGACTACCTGGTAGCTGCTTCTCCGGGCCGGCAGCAGGAGGCGGCCCAGAACAGAAAAATAACAAAAAACTCTTTCGGTACACCTTTCAAGAAAACATTACAAAGGGTAAAATAAAACTTAAACACTAACAAGGATGTGTGTGTGTGTGTGTGTGGGTGTGTGTGTGTGTGTGTGTGTGTGTGTAGACAAGCCTGAGCGGCGTTCTCAGGGCGCGGCTTTTAGCTTTAGCATTAGCTTAGCCAGCCAAATAGACAATATTTTTCTTCGGTTTTTAAAGAAAAAAAAGACTTATACCCCTTGCAACAAAAGATTACAAAGAATAACCGCGCAGCCGTTGGAGGCATTAAAACACTTACGAGGATGTTTGTGTGTGTGTGTGTGTGTGTGTGTGTGTGTGTGTGTGCGTAGACAAAGCCTCAGCGGTGTTCTCAGGGCATGCCCTTTAGCTTTAGCGTTTAGCTTAGCAAGTGCAATAGACAGTATTTTCCTTCATTTTTTAAAGAAAAACAAAGAACTGATCACATGCTATATAGAAATGCTATGGGGGATTTTTCACTGTGATGATAAGAGCACGGAACTGAAAAATATTAAAAAAAACAACTTTTTGTTTACACCTTGCAAGAAAAGATGACAAAGAGTAATCGTTAAACGTTTAGCACTCACGAGGATGTGTGTGTGTATGTGGTGTTCTCAGGGCGCGGCTTTTAGCTTTATTATTAGCATAGCCAGCCAAATAGACAGTATTTTTCTCCTTTTATAAAAGAAAAAAAAAAAAGGTGTTAAGACTCATCACAATCTATATAAAAAGGCTATGGGGGATTATAAATTTACTTACCGAAAGAAATTTGAAATAAAATTTGAACTATTTGACTGATGCATTTTGTGCTGCGTTATATTAATTCCAGTTTGTTCATTCACTCAGTCAATATTTGCTCACTGGTGGCTAATACTTAAAACATTGTACGGCTCCACCTCTGTCTACAACGGTAGAGTTGTGATACTTCCTTGTAAACCCAAAGGTGACCGTTGACCTATTTTTTTTTTTTTAAATGAGTGTGCGGGAGGTACCGGCACCAGGTACAATATGAAGCACTGCTGAGCGCTGTTTGTTTGACTTGGATAATATGTAACGCGGTTTATCGCTGAGCTTTTTTAATCAGACGGGAAGCAGGAATGATAAGATTCAGACAGTTGCACATTCATTAAATCTAGTATTTCTTAATCTAAAAAAAACGGTGTTCGTATAATAAATTATATTGTAATTTATTAGTATGTCCTTGTATGGGGAGGGTTCTTATCTTACTGGATAATGGTGAAACCCAATGATCTGAGCGTTTATTTTTGGTCCAGACTGCCCGGTGACATGGGGTAAAGCTGCATAGTATCTGCTGGGGCAGTATTGGGTGGGGGGGTGGGGGTCAGATCGGATCCCAATGTTCTCAAATGCTAACTTTGTATTTGTGGTGCAGTACGACTAGCAAACAGATTTGTTTTGAATTTTCATCAAGAAAACAAAGAAAAACAGACATGGCGATTAATCAAATTAATTAGCCAACTAACTAATTGATTAATCTAATCTCTATCCTGCATTTAGGGATCGCAGGGAGGGAGGTTTGCTTATCCCAGCGGTCAGATGTTCACCCTGGAAAAAGGTTGTATTTTAAGAGCAAATCAAAGCGAGCAGCTGCTTTTCCACTCAATTCGTAGGAAATAGTTTTACACTTTATGTTAATGGCGTTTTGACTGGAAATACCCCTCCAGCCCCATTTCACCCCTAAAAGATGACGATTTAGCATTGTCTACGTAGCGCCTAGTGGATACTCCACGCTTTTAGCTTTCTGCTAATAGCTAGTTTTGACCGGAAGTACACTCCGAGCCAGATTTGAACAAATAAAAACAATTGTATCACGTTGCTGGAAATCTCACTAAACATGCAGACATACAACTACTCAAACATCATATGGACATGCAACATTCACTCACTCATTCAAAGTCATATAGACATTCACCCATTCATTCTAGTTCACATGTCATATAGAGACTCGGGTTACACGGGTTACCTCATGATTAGCAGCTTCCCGTCCAGGGATCTGTGGCAATGTCACTCGTCGGGTTATCTTGCCGCCACTAGCAGGCGCCTGCGAGTGGAACTTGCGTGGCAACGGGTCAATCGTGTGAGGGCGAACATGAGCGCAGTCATTCAAAGCGAGGACGCGGGTTCGAGGCCAAGCGAGGCAGAGGTCCGGGGTCTGCGAATTAGCCTCCGCCTCCGTCACATCTGGAGCGACTTAACCCGCATCTGCCCACATCCTCGTGGTGGGGATTAAAAACCTATAATTCTATAATTTCCTTCGAAATCAACAGGAAAACTGCAAGTGTGTGCATGGGGGTCATTTAATTCAGTTAAAGTTTAGTCACCGCAGAGTGGCTGAGTAACTTCCTGCTCTATGAATAGCTTACGAAAGAAACCATTCATGATGAGGCTCATTGTCAGTAAGCGTCCCAAACTACAAATTGAGGTGACGTTCGCTTCCTCAGGGACGTCCGGACTTCCTGCGGGCCGAGCGGACAATTGCAAAAAAATAAAAAAAAGGCGGGGGGGGTGGCTGATTCGCTGTTTCTGCCGGCCGCTTGTTTTTTAAGGTGACCCAACCCTGGACTTTGGACCGAGCCCGTCTCATTCCGCTGCGGAAAATAGTCCCCCGGACGAGTAGCCGACGAGGCTAACACTTTTGGGTTCATGCCGAGATACCCTGATTGGACTACTAAGTACTTAAAGTACTTAGAGTACTTTAAGCGGGTTAAAGTCCTGAATTGAAGTACATGCACAGAAGTTGAATGAGTGAAATATTCTAAAAGTACAAGAAGTACAAATATGCTGTATTTTTGAAGTATATGTAACATTGTGACAATGGGAGCAGTGCATCATGGGGATTTCCCTCAGCAAACCACGCCCAGTGCAGAAAAACTGACGACTACTACTACTACAACTACTACGACTGCTATTACTACTATAACTGCTACTACTACTACTACTACTGCTACTGCTCTTACTATTATCACTGCTACTGTTACTACTACAACTGCTATTACTACCACTGTGAATACTACTGCTACTACTGCTACTACTGCTACTACTGCTACTACTACTACTACAACTGCTACTAAAACTACTGCTATTACAATTATCACTGCTACCGTTACTACTACTGCTACTACTGCTACTACTACTACTACTACTACTACTACTACATCTTGAAGGTTCGTGGTTGGATTCCTACAAGGGGGGCTTTTCTATGTGGAGTCTCTATGTTCTCCATGTTGTGTGCGTGGGGTTCCTCAGGGTTTTCCAGCTTCCTCTCACTGTCCAAACACATGCAGGAGGTTCAGTGGAGACCCTACATTGACCAGACGTGTGAATGAGAGGGTGAATAGTTGTATGTTTCTATTTGACATGTGAATGAGAGGGTGAATAGTTTTATCGGCCGTGTAAATGAGAGGATGAGTGCTTGTTTGTTTCTATACAACATGTGAACGAGAGGGTGAATAGTTGTATGTTTCCCAATGACGAGTAAATGAGAGGGTGAATGATTGAACTGCACGTCTCTAAATGATCTATGAATGAGAGGGTGAATGGTTGTTTTTTTCTATATGACAAATGAATGAGAGGATGAATAGTTGTATAGGAGGTGTAAATGAGAGGGTGAATTGTTGTTGTTTTTCTATAACATGTGAATGAGAGGGTGAATGGTTGTATATTTGACATGTTGATGAGAGGGTGAATTGTTGTTTTTTCGATATGACAAGTGAATGAGAGGGTGAATGGTTGTTTTTTCTATATGACGTGTATGAGAGGGTGAATGGTTTTACGTCTCTTCATGACTTATGAATGAGAGGGTGAATGGTTGTATATGACGTGTCAATGAGTGGATGAATTGTTGTTTTTTCTATATTGCAAGTGAATGAGAGGGTGAATGTTTTTTTTTTCTATATGACATGAATGAGAGGGTGAATGGTTTTATGTCTCTTTATGACTTATGAATGAGAGGGTGAATGGTTGCGTATGACGTGTCAATAAGAGGATGAATTGTTGTTTTTTCTATATGTAGTGTTAATGAGAGGGTGAATTGTTGTTTTTTACGATATGACAAGTGAATGAGAGGGTGAATGGTTTTACATCTCTATATGACTTATGAATGAGAGGGTGAATGGTTGTGTATGACGTGTCAATGAGAGGGTGAATTGTTTTTTATATGACAAGTGAATGAGAGGGTGAATGATTGTTTTTTCTATATGACGTGAATGAGAGGGTGAATGGTTTTACATCTCTATATGGCTTATGAATGAGAGGGTGAATGGTTGTGTATGATGTGTCAATGAGAGGGTGAATTGTTGTTTTTTTTCGATATGACAAGTGAATGAGAGGGTGAATGGTTGTTTTTTCTATATGACGTGAATGAGAGGGTGAATGGTTTTACGTCTCTTCATGACTTATGAATGAGAGGGTGAACGGTTGCGTATTACATGTCAACGAGAGGGTGAATCGTTGTTTTTTTATATGACATGTGAATGAGAGGGTGAATGGTTGTCGATCCATCCATGGCTGTACGTCTGTATGACGTATGAATTAGAGGGTGAATAGCTGTCGGTCATGAATGGGTGAATGAATTAACCGAATTGCAAGAAATTGCCTAAAAATTAAAGAAAAAATGGAAACGCCATCTCGGAAAATCCGCATGGAAATCCAGAAGACCGCAAACTGCAAGTGAACACAACACTCCACGCATGGATTAGCGAGTACTTTGCACTGAGCAAGTAGTACTTTTCAAAGTAGCAGTCGTACTTTCCGTGCGATGAGCCGCAGAGCCGCCATTTAAAAAAAAGAAAAAAAAAGAAAAAGATGTTCCCTCCACTTTTTTTCCTCCCCTTTTTTTCTGTTTATATTTAAACGACGAAAAGAGTCGACGGCAACTTTTGTTTTTTTTTCCCGGCCCCCCCCCACCCCTCCCCAAGTCTCGCGTCACTTCCTCGCTTCTCGCCCATCCCTTAGAAAAGAAGAAGAAAAAAAAAAAACACACACACACACACTGAAAAAAAGAGAGAGAAAAAAAAATATCGAGGGCGAGAAAGGAAAAAAAAAAAAAGAGAGGGAGAGAGGGGGGAGAAAAAAAAGAGGAGAGGAAAGGGGG
>CAAKHD010010555.1:21402-33062 GCA_901007705.1 Fistularia tabacaria
ACACACACACACACGCACACACACGCACACACACACACACACACCCACACACTCACACACCCACACACACACACACACACACACACACACACACACACACACACACACACACACACACACACACAGTACTGTTGAAAAGCTCATCCAATCTGGGGTCTGCAACAGCTTAGCATTTCTGATTGGTTGATTTGGCAGTGCTCTGATGCCATTACAGCGCACAGACACATGTAAAGCCCATGAAAAATACGCTAAAATATCATTTTTAAGATTCATTTTTTATATTTTCTGAATTCTGGTCATTTTCTTTTAATTCCTGCTGTTCAGAAATTATTTAAGTTTTCGTTTTTCCTTTCTCTTAAATGTCCTAATTCGACTTTCCCCACAATTTAGCAATAAAAATTGGTGATATAGATTAGTATGTCATCGATAAACAGGATAAGCAGCAGCACCTCAGTCCCCGGCCTGGCTGGTAGACCTTCAGCTCACGATGGGAACACGAAACGACTAAAAGGAGCCCCGGAACCTGACGGGAACGCCCCCAAAAATGCCTGCGTTCTTCTGTGGAGAACAACTGGAGAACCCCAAGGTATTCGACGTTTGCTAAAAGCTAAAGCTCCAGAAGATGGAGTTCCCACGGAACAACCAAGGCCTGGAATTAGGTTCAGCCTGATTCCAGAGCCCGAACCCCGCCCCCGCCGCCAGCGCCCCGAGGTGATCGTCGTCTCAACGTTCCGGACCGGTGAGCGCGCGGAACTGTCGCGTCGCTGTCATTCCACTCGTTCGTGTCACCGCCACACCCACGTCTTCCATCCCCGCAGCTGGAAACCACCAACTGCATCTTTTTTTGAGCCAGTGTGTGTGTGTGTGCCCGCGTGGTTGGAGTGCATACCATGTCGGACCACAGGAACAGCCCCAGCTAAGGGGGAGGGAGGGCAACAAATGGTGACATCAGCACACAAGAAGGTGGTGTTGTTGTTTGGGGTTTTTTTACCAAACCCCATGTGGGTGTGGTGTGGCGTGCCTACCGTGGCTTCAGTCGGTGACCACTGGAGGTCCTCCACGGACTTGGTGTGGGAGCTGAAGGGGCATTGGTCGATCTTCCACGACGTGCCGCCCTGCTGCGGTTCCCACACGTGGATGTTCTTCTTGCAGTCGCCGCTGGCCAGGCGACCTGTCCGACAAGGACGAGAACGTCAGGGCTACTCGGTATGCTTCGGAATAAACAGTCAGCGTTTTTTCTTTTTCAGGGGAACCTCCCAAAACTTGTCGGTTCTTCTGACAGGCGTTACCAAAAGTTCCACCTGGAAACGATCAAAGGCTGTGTTTACAGTCCATTAGCCTCTCTGATGGATTAACTTTCCTGACTTCCTCTTTATCTTATCAGCCCGTATCTTATTTTTTCCGAGACAGTCGACGCTTAATCTCAAAACAGCCACCATCGGTATTTGCCCTTTTTACCCTTTCATGGTGCCTCCGTAGTCAAACCGCACCAGGAAACGCAGAGCAGAGCTTCTGGTTCAATTCCCGGTCCCTCCTAGCCTGCCGAAGTGTTTGCTGAGCACGACACTGAACTGTTGATCTGACGAGAGGTTGAACATTTAAACGAACCTGGCGTATAAAAACAACAAGGGCCAGAGCCGCCTGCTCCCATTGGACCCGCTACCCGTTTAGTGTCGGGAGGGTCGGCCGTCACACCGCGGCGCCTTTCCAACCATGCGCGACAGAAATATCCGAGCCGTCGGCGATGGGATAGGTACCAAAAGCCCCTTTTGCCGTTTTCCCTGCCCACAGATCCAGATCTAATCTGAGACTCCTGGGAGGAAGGGGTGGGTGGAGGTGCTGGTACCGATAACTGGAATAAAGTCGCTACTGACTCGTGACCGGTCCCCCTCCCCACCCCCCACCTCTCCCCGACACCACAGAATAAACCGGGGCGGTGGAGGAGGACAGGGGTTTTTAACCTGGACGGGTTAGCTGTCAATCACAGGGCTCAGCTGTCAATCACAGGGGAAAGCTGTCAATCACACGCCAACGGACAATTTGGAGTCTACGGTGAACCTGCGGACTGTGTTTTCTGACTGTGGGGAAGGAGACGGGGAACCCTGGGAGAACCCAGGCAGGAGAACGTGGAGAGAACCAACAGGGAGAAGCCAGGTAGGGGAGTGGGGATGGCCTGGCATGTTCTCCCCACTGTTTGTCTCCTCCGTTCCCGCTGATTGACGGGTCAACTCGTCCGGGTGAAACCCCGCCTCTCGCCCAGAGGTCGGCTGGGATTGGCTGACGGAGAACCGGGAGAAAACGGGGCGACTCGGAAAACCAGCTTAGGAGTTCTGGTCACCGGACCGGGACGAATCACCCACCCGGTACGACGGGCGACCAATCAACAGCGAAGCCCTCGGTCATGTGACCCGAGAAGCTGAAGAGCGGCGCGGCCTCCTTCTGCTTCTGGATGAAGTCGGCCATGGCGGCCGAGCTGTGGACGGCCTCCAGCTGGGGCCGCAGGTCAAACACCTCCACCTGTCCCTTCTCCGACCAGACGGCGGCCAACGGCTGCTGGCCGCGGCGGGTCACCTGACCGGCGGCGAGACAAGAGGGGAGGGTGGGATGAGCGCCGCGGCGGCCCGGCATCAGACAGTGTGCAGGGGGGGGTAGAGGACACCGGCGTTACCCGGACGCGGTTGATCCCGCCGTAGTGCGGTGTCATAGCCAGCTCCATCTGGGGCTTCTTGTCGACGTCCTCCTCCTCGTCGTCGTCCTCCTCCTCGCTGTCTTCGCTCCCCTCGCCCTCTTCCCCCTTCTCCTTCTCCGTCCCGAGGAGGTTGTGCATGCGCATGACCAGGAGCCTGAAAGACAGCGGCGGCCCCGGGGTTGAAAAAAAAAAAAAACAACAACCAAAAAAACGTCACGGTATGCAGTCGGGGTAGCGCCGACGTGCCCCTGAGCAAGGTAGCGAACACCAACTCCCCGTTGTCCGGCAAGAGGCGGCCCTTTCACTCACCGATGAAATTCTTCGCCGGTGGGAATGAATGACGAAATGAGAAACTGGCAGCCGGATGCAAAGCAGCGCGGGGAAATGTAAACAGTGTTAGCGGGAAGTGCCAGTTGAGAAAGTGCAGATACGCATCTCCAGATAGCGGTGCTTAATGTTTGTTTTCCCTCGTGTGAGAAAAGTCGAGGGGCGCCGGCGCGGGAGCTAAAGCTACCCCGACATAAGAAGGCTTTGGAAAGATCTGGAAAAAAAACTATCACCACAAACCCCCTCACATCCAGAGACTCGTTTTACGAGTTTTTAGCCTCAGACGGAGATTTTACAAAGACTTAATCTTACAGGGTCGCTAATTACACAACTACAACTGGATTCTTTCAGCTATTTTTTTTCCCGCCGTGCACTGTTTACACCGGGTTTCTACGGAGCTTCTGCTATTTCACGCCATCGCTTTTTCCTTCTCCGCTCAGCGGTGGTACGACGGAGAGTGGACGGAGAGAGTTCTGCCCACAGCTCCACCGTTAGCTCTTCTTTCTGGACGCTCCACAGCGATCGGGACGTGCTTCGCCGGCCCTGTTCATCCACACCGCCGATAAATAAGATGGGGATCAATAAAATATTAACCTACTGGGGAAATTCTTTTGTCACAGCAGCGCCACAATAACAATATCAATGAAAATCAAAGATATTGATTAAAAAAAAAGAAAAAAAAATAGACAGCAAGGTGAACAACAACAGGGACAAAATAGACAAAAGAAGGAAAAAAATAAATCTCAATAATACCGCTCTGGTGATTGTTTGTCAACCAGGTTTCCTTTTCTGATTTTGTTCGAGCTCATCTATTGGTTGGATCGTGTTTCGTCCCCGTTAACACTCGATATTATCAAACACGTGATAGCATCGTTGGCCCAAGACTAGGAAAAGATCAATCTAAAACGGCTCAGATTACCGGCTTACACTTAGCTTAGCGCGCTACGACTCGAGCGAGACTCCTAAAGTTTCCGTCCGACTTCCAGTTTTCAATCCGCAACCATGAAAAACCGCTAGGTGCGAGCCCGGCATTGGGCGACGGAGCTCCCGCTTCATTGACAACATCACGGCACGTGGGCCGGGGCCGAAACCGCAGACAGAAGCAGAAACAGATGTTTCCAAAGGAAATGGGGCGGAGGAGGAGAAGGAGGTGGGGAGCAAAACTAACACAGAGTTTCTGGAGAGACATTGTTTAAAAAAAAAAAAAAAAAAAAATCCCTGTCGGTGAAAAGTACAAGGAGTCCTGACGCAGATGTGATCCCACACCTCGCCGGGCCCACGCTGAGTCTTGGGTTTAGAGTTACGGCTTTGGAATTGAAATGTTTTAATCAAAAAAGGGAGCATTGATCTGCGTCACGACCCGGACAGTTTCAAGGAAGATAGTACTTTACTGATCCCCATAGGGGAAATTCCTTACCGGACTAACAGGATTAGTAATAACGATAATGTATCGGTAACTGATTAATACTCTTCAGGTGCACCGCAAGCATGTGGGATTGAATCACTACCTTGTTACATGGGACAGCGCAGTCAAAACGATGTCAGTTCTCAAGTTTACGATTCGACTGAATTTGATAATACAATGCATCAAAATCTCCATTTTCTTTTTAACATGTAGCATCTTAATAACACTAACAATTAAAAAAAATCTATTTGAATTCACTGCATCGACTCTGAATCTGCAGATTAGGCATCTCGGCGCATCTTGGAATTGATAATTTTCTGCAGCCCTGATAACTACTGAGCACTGCTGTGTTAAGTTAGCAAAAATCATAAACTCATGTAAGAACCCGCTGGGTTTTTGGTTACTGGTGTTAAAACAGGTCCTGAGATGATCATGACTGCATTTTTATATGGCTGCAATTACATGTGAACTGCCACAGTCACACCAACCCATGTTTGTGCAATGTGGGAATGATTACCTCACATATATTGTTCAACCGAGGTGATAAAAATATATTTTCTTCCTGCAGCAAAGTACTAATGATTGAATAGCCTTCGTTTGAATGAGAATTTAGTACAGTAATGATTGCAGTTTGTGTAGTCATGACAACAATGCAAGCCTGACAAGTGTTTTGATCATAACTTCAGTGTGTCAATTTAAGCTTTTAAAACTCAAAATATTCCCTTTTTAAAATAAACAAAACATATTCAGGAATAGGAGGCCTTCTGCAGAAAAAAAAACATTCACATAATTCAATTTTGTCTTTTCAAAATGTGGATATTTTTCCATTCATTTGAACGTTTGGTCAATATTTTCGACAGATCCTTCAATTGGAGTAGATTCAAACATAAAAGCAGGGGGAAAATATAAACGCTTGAGAAATATAAAGTGGAAGAATACAATATATAGATAAATAAAAAGATCTAAAATGCTGAAAAACTACAAAACGCGAACAGACGCGCGCGCCTGCGCAGACCAATCACGCGGAACATCGACAACTTCAAACGCTGCTCCGCGGCGGGGCCATTTCCGGTCATGCGCAGTGCGCTGTGTTTACAAGCGTCGCCGCTCGGCCGAAGAGTCAATGCGACGGATGACTCCCTCACCTGTTAGCTAGCGCCGTGTCAGCTTGCGTCCCGGCGCACAGCAGCATGGACAGGGGGAACCGCTCCCTGCCGTCGCCCTCCTCGTCCTGGAGGACGTCGAAGCTCAGACACGGTGAACCTGTGCGGCGGCGGGGAGAAACGCACAAAAATCAAACCCCGCACTCCCTCCGGCGCGGCGGTCAGCCGAGCGTCCACTCGCCTGTCTGACACTCGTGGTACATGCGGTACGCGGAGCGGTCCATCTCCAGCTCCTCTCCCGACTGCAGGGGCTCCACTCCGGGAACGAATACTTTCCTCTCCCCGGTCCCTTCCTCCTCCTCCTCCTCCTCCATCTCGACCCCTTCGTCCTCGTCCATCTCCACCACGTCGCCCTCCTCCTCCTCCTCCTCGGCGAACGCGTCTTCCCTGGGAGCGGCCATCTTGGATGAGAGAGAGCTAGCTTACTTCCGTTGTGCTCATGTAGCCACGTGGTGTACCCCCCCCCACACACACACACACCTCCTCCTTCTTCTTCCTCTCCTCTTCCCCCCCTTCTTTCTCTCTCCGTTTCTTCCCCCACATTTACGGGAATTCAGCTGGCCTCTCTCTCTCTCCTCCGGCTCGACGTTGCCAGGAAAGCTCTGACTTGCAAATATTTGTCTCCCCGGGCGGCTAATGCTAAGGCTAATCCGTGCGTGTGGGAGAAAGAAAGAAAAAAAAATAAAATCCACGCAGTTGAGGAAAAAAAAGAATAATTGATAAAGTTAAAATCACACCATCGATGGGGATTTCTTTCTCGTGTGCGGGTTTTTTTGGGGGGAGGACGGGTGAAAACATTTAGCATCAACTTTGAAAGGATGCTTTTATTTTGAAAGGGTGAGTTTTACTCTGAAAGGGTTGCAACGTGTAACAAAAATAATCGATGAAGTGAAAAAAAACCCACATGATCGATCGGCATTTTTATTAACGTGGAGGGGTGAAAATGTTTTTCCGTTGTTTTTGGTTTTTGTTTTTTAAACGGTGCTCTTATTTTAAAAGGGTTCCAACGTGTTGCAGCTGCAGCCGATGGGGAGATCGGGATTTGGACCCGAGACAGGAAGCTCAACTTGTTGTATTTTTTGTTTTGTGTTTTTTGTGTGCGTGTGGGAGGGGGGGATTGAGTTTCTTGAAGGTTTTTCTTTGTTGTGAAAAAAAAGAGAGTAAGAGGAGGAGGAAGAGCGTCTTTTCTTGTCTTCTAATCTATCCAAGGTTTTAGTTTTGCAGCTGCTGGCTGATCGAAGCTCCCTGACATTTTCGCATTCGTGCGGTGTTACGTGACACACACACACATGCACACGCACACACGCACACCGTCCCAATCACTCAATGGAAACAAACAAAAAAAAACAAAACAAGAGCTAATCAATGAAAAAAATCACAATTGGGAAATCATGGGTGGAGGTGGGAAGAGGAGGTGTATGTGTGTGTGTGTGGGGGTGGGTGGGGGTCTTGGGAGGGACAATGGCGCCCGCTGACGTGCCCGTGCGTGGGCGTCCGCAAGCAGGGGCAAGTGCGGGAGACTAGTGGCGCAGTTTTCCTCGGTATTTGAAACCCCCACCAATCCGCCATCCGTCGGATACTTTCGTTTCTCAAGCCCGGCCGCAATGCGTAATAACACGGTAGTTACACGCTTATTACACAGTCACGCACAAACACACACATACCAAAACCAGGCGAAAATGGCTTACGCTGCATTGCATCACACAAAATATATCTAAATGGCTTTTAATTTACATATTTTTTTTATACAAAAGTAAACGTCTATAGACAGTAAATATCTTACATTTCCATAACATTCATTGTAAACAGTGAGGAACTCCACATCAGAGACGATGGCTTATGTGCATTGGCTTGGTCAGCTTATATATATATATATATATATATATATATATATATATATATATATATATATACACATATATATATATATATACATATATATATATACATATATATATATTAGCAACAGAGAGCATAGCTAGCTGGAGCTTGTATTTTTCTTTTTTTTTTAATTACTATTATAATTTTTTTTTTTTTTACAAAGAAAGGCTGTAAGTGTTTTTTTTTTGTTGTTGTTGTGTTTTTTTTTTTTTTTTTTTTGAAAGTCGGTGAAATGACGTGTTACGCGGCGCCGCCGGGACGGAGGACCCTCAAGTTTTTTGGACAGAAAATGCAACCTGCGCACGTGGTCTTCGTCCGAGCAAAGCCGAACGTGCCGAATGCGCGGACGCCGACAATCATTCAGTGCCGGGGGGAGGAGGAGGAGGAGGAGGACGGGGTAAAACAGGGAGCGGGGACGTCTTGCATTTTTGTGTGCATCGTCTTAGAAGAAAAAGGGGCTCCGTTGGTCCGTTCTCTCCCTGTTTCGCTCTCTCAGGCCAGAAGCCACCAGTAGAGTCTGAACAGCAGGGGGCTCCACATGGACACGGAGGGGGACGGGGGCGGCGGGCCGGCGCCGCTCAAGGGCGCCGCCCCCTCGGTCGCGTCGGGGTCGGGCGGCTCATCGGACTTGGCGTCGACGGCCCGCGTGGTCAGGAGCCGGGCCCGGGCCCGGGGGTGGACCCTCCGCTCCACGGACGGGGGCAGCGTCGGGAGGGCGCAGGTCCTGACGTAGCTGTTGCAGCCCACCTTGATCCACCGTCCGAAAAGCTCCGACGTCAGCCTGAGGAGCTCCTCGGGCGACGACTGCAGCCGGGGGAACTGGGCCAGGTCCGTCACCTCCTGGAATATCTGCGGGCACCCACCAAGACGAGCGAGGACACTTCAGTTTTCACATAAGTTACAAAAAAAAAAATATTTAATTTTCACTTTAGGAAACTAAAGTGAAGCACTTGCATTTTCACATAAATAACCCCAAAAAACATTCAATTTTCACTTTAAGATGTTCAAACTTCTTAGAGCGTCTGAATTCCACAATATAAGATATGAAGTAATGTACTATGACATTATATCATTTATTCATTTAATTGATTATTTTTAGTTAAATTATTTTTTACATTAATTTTTTAGATTATGTGTCATTAAATTGTTATTTTATATAATTTTATTTTTTATTTGATCGATTTATTTATTTTATTACTTGATTGCATCTATTCATTTTGTATTATTATGGATTATTCATTTAATGAGAATGTGTTTTTTTTAATCTCTTAAATGTTATCAAAATGCAGGTACTTTTTTTTCAAAATCTCAACAACAAAAAAAAATGATCAAAAGGCTCTTAGTTTGAAATTCCAGGGCTTATGATTTTTTTATTGTAATGTACAATGTAAACTTTAAAATGAATTTATTTACCTTTTTTATTCTTACCCATTTAACGATAAGACGTGGCATGCCTTTAAGGCAAAAAAAAAGGAATTACAGCATTATTACATTTTATTACATATTTTGGTTACTGCCATTCAAAATAGTGGATTGACGATTTTTTTTTTTAGGTATTCAGAATTTTCGAACCGTGGAAATTATTAATGTTCTTAATTTAAAAAAAAAAAGTCCCATCTGACATGGTACCCCCCCCCGCACAGATGGGGGAGGCCGGTAAAATAACAGAGAAAAGCAGCGACGGCTCTCTGGTCCCGGGCCCCGCTGTATTTCAGGCCGGGCTGTCAGGCCGACACGGCAACATCTGAGGCCCCGGCGAGGATCGTCCATCGTTCAACTCCAAAAAAGGGGTTCCCGGAGGAACGCGGCAGTGAGGGGAATAATAACTAAAAAAAAAAAAAAAATCCAACGCACCTCTGTGTTATTGTTCTTCTCGATAATCTTCACCAGCGCGTGCTTCAGCTCCAGGATCAGCGAGTGGTTGAGGTGCTCGGCCCACAGGTTCCTGAAGAGGACGCGCCAGGAGTCCAGGAGGACTATCGCCGCTGGGAACACGCAGCACTGGAGGGGCGACACGACGACGACGTAGCACGGTTAGCGCCCCCCGAAATAAACAAAACACGGATTCTCGTAGGCGGACGTCCTGCGCGCGTGAAAACGTCGGCAAGCGAACGGTGTGCTAATGGAATGCTAAAGGCAAGCTAATGATCTCCATTTCGTGACGCATGTTTAGCTTCTGTATACGGATGCAACATCTTTATGCTACCTATCATAATGTGTATTTACCTGGGTACTAGCTAGCTAGCAGACTATCTATCTATCTATCTATTTATCCATCTATCTACCTATCTTTCTGTCTCACATCTATCGATCCATCTACTTAGCAACTTTCTGATCCATCATCCATTCATCTACCCATCCATGTGTTCATCTGACTTCCTACCTATCAATCCATCCATCCATCTACCTACATGTCTACTGATCCATCCATCCATCCATCTACCTATCCATCCATCCATTATTGATCCGTCTATCTACTGCTTACTCTCCTACTTACACATCTAGACCATCCATCTATCCATCTGTCTATCTATCTAGCCTCCTACTTACATATCTACTGATCTAGCCATCATCCACCATCCATCTTCCTACATATCTACTGATCCATCCATCCATCCACCATCTATCTATCTATCTATCTATCTATCCATCTACCAACCTAACAATCCATCCATCCATCTCCCTACCTACTTACACATCTATCTATCCATCCATCCATCCATCTACCTACATACCAGTCTTTCCATCATCCATCCACTGTCTATCCACTATCTATCCACCGTTCATCCAGCCATCCACATACAATGGCCGGGGATTTCCCCGCCTCGGATCAACTTTCACGCCAAATATGGTCGCCCCCCCACCCCGACCCCCGATAAGCCTTTTGCGTGGCATTAATTACCAGCCGTCGGATGCGTGTGATTGTGGAGCGCACCAGGACGCCGCCGCGGGGTCAACCGGGGTCGGCGACAAGGGCCTCCGACCTCCGGCGACCCCGCGACCCCTGGGGACCCCCGGACGTTTGAAAGCGACGCCCCGCTAACGGGACACAGGAAGAGACACGGCGGCGGCGTATACTCACGGGGTCGTCGCAGAGCATGCTGTTCGAGTAGTAGTGCTCCACATAGTAATCTTTAGGAAACACGCTCCGCTGGAAGAAGGGAAGAAAACAGGGGGGGGGGGTTAGAAAACGAAAACGCCGCCTCCGGAATCCGAACCCTCGTCGACCCCGTCCGACTTCGCCGCGCCGTCTCTCCACGTGATTTCCCCCCCCCCGCACACACCCGCCGCCGAACATGTGTCGCCCGTCGCGCTCATCACAATGGCATCCCGTCAACGGCGGCGTCAACGTAAACAACCCCAGCCGGCGGCGGTGGCGGCCTGCGTGACCTCCACGCACGCACGCACGCACGCACGCACACACACACACACACACACACACACACGCATGCTTTCCCCTCCAGCTGGACGCCAGTCAATATGTGACCGAGTGTTTGTGGGTCAAAGTCCAAGAAAAGGGGGGTGGAGGGTGGGGGGCTGTCGCTGGCCGCCCGGGCCGAGTCCACTTACAAATCCGGTGGGGTTGGAGTCGATGGTCGCCTTGATGTTCTTCACGCCCTCTATCTCAAAAGTGCATCCGCCACATTGGACAGCCAGGAGTGATAGCAAGAGCAAAGCTGCGGGATATCCGAAGAAGAAGAGGGAGGATAAGAAGGTGAAGGAGGAGGAGGAGGAGGTACAATTCAGCTGCTTGGTTGAAACTTTTTTTTTTCTTGCGTACCTACTTAAAAGAGAACAAACAACAACAAAAAAAGGCATGACATCATTTCCTGTTTCAATCAGCCCTTTCACCAAACGGTGGATTCCCAGCCGCAAGCGTAATAACCGCGTTATTACACGTTTATGACGCGTCATTACCTGGTTATGACGCCCCCTCCCCAAATAAAAAGTTCTCTCGGCAGCTCACCTGGCAGTGACATCCTTCTATCTTTCTAAGAATGGACACTTCTCCATTTCTCTGGTTTGACAGCGATCCCCCTCTCTCTCTCTCTCTCTCTCACGCACGTCAAGGAGGAGGAGGAGGGGGGGGGGGCGTGGAGCGGCGGGTGTTCTGTGTCAGTCCGTGGAAGGCGAAAGATCCCCCCCCCCCTCCCTCTCTCCCTCCCTCTCCCTCCCTCCTCCTTTTTCTTTTTTT